>CAUYON010001779.1:0-18913 GCA_963573935.1 Arctocebus calabarensis
CCCCTGGTCACTGTCCACAGCATGAAGAAGCCCCTGACAAATACAGAGCTCTAAGATCTAAAAATACTCAGTGTTAAAGAACAATAAGGAATATTCTTTTTTTTTTAGAGACAGTCTCTCACCCTCGGTAGAGTGCCATGGTGTCTCACAGCTCACAGCAACCTCCAACTCCTGGGCTTAAGTGATTCTCTTGCCTCAGCCTCCCGAGTAGCTAAGACTACAGGTGCCCGCCACAACACTTGACTATTTTTTATTGCAGTTTGACTGGGGCCGGGTTCGAACCTGCCACCCTCCGTATATGGGGCCGGTGCCCTACCCACTGAGCCACAATAAGCAATATTCCAAGAACTTCTGACTTCTGCCTATATAGATTATTAATTTCACTCTAAATATTACTTCATAATAACCATTTTTATGCCTATACATATTATTCTGTATACACTAAAGTTCCATGTAAAAACCATTCATTTTATTTAGTTGGAAGATATTCATGATATCCCTTATTCATATGTAAATCATTGGCCAAATCGGCTTCAGGGGGGAAAGCAAAATAAGTGTAGCCCTACTTCTCCTTCAGCATCACTCAACTCTGTCACCTGCCCCTTCAAAACTGCCTTCTCCCTCGCACTCCACGTTTCCCATTCTCTCCGCCTCACTAAAGCTGACCACACACTCATCTAGTGCCTGTGCCCAGGATGGAACTTGGGCAATTCCACTCCAAAACCTTTTCACTGTGCTCTTCTTCTGTCTAAATTGCTTCTCAAAGCAAATCTGGTCTTTAGGACAACGCTGAACAGGTTTGACTCCCAAGTCCATAGAACAGCCCTTTAATTCTTAAAAAAGCCAAGATTCATCTAATGAAGGAGACTTCAAAAGGGAAGAAAAGAACTTGACATGATGTCACTGGAGTCTAAATGACATACATTAAGGCTTCAGAACTGGTTCGAATGAATTGTTTGGGTTGTCCATGATCTCAGAAGGGAAAGGACGAGCCAATTAGCTGACGCGGATATTCTAGTCACCTAGAAGTTAGCTTTTTCATTGTGAATGAATGGCAAACTCTCCCTTGAGTTTGGCTTTCATGAATGAGTTCCCCAGGACTAGATCAACTATGAATAAAGTAGGGGGGAAAAGTTGAGTTTCTGGTTCTGTAAAACAGGCATACTTGATTTGGTGACTACCATCAAGTGTCTACCTCATCTTACGAAATATCTAACTGACATCTTCCTTTGCTTCCTCTAAATATTTCTTTAACACTACTATGCTGTTGTTTCACTAAGAATTATATAAAATAAATAGAGCAGAGTCTCATCTATTAAGGAACTTGAACTGGCTGTGAAATAATAAAAGAGCGACGTAAAAGGAAATACATCCAGTGGCCTAACTATGAGGGGGGGCAGGGAGAGAGGGGTGCAAGAATGTTGGGGAGGCAGTGTGGGAACGTGGGTGGTGAGAATGAAGAGAATGTGGCCAAGAGAAAAATCTCACAGTGAAAGGACAAATAAGAATGAGGAGTATCTGATAACAAATAAACCACCTTGAGGTCAAGTTGTTCTCAGTGAATCACAGAACAGAGTGGCTAAGACATAAGGGTGTATCACCTAAAGTCTAGATGGCCAAAGGAGTTGAGATTTGATCAAGAAGCAAAGGAAAGGGTGGCACCTGTGGCTCATCGAGTAGGGCGCCGACCCCATATACCGAAGGTGGCGGGTTCAAACCCGGCCTCGGCCCAACCTGCAAAACAGAAAAATAGCCAGGCGTTGTGGCAGGCACCTGTAGTCCCAGCTACTTGGGAGGCTGAGGGAATAGAATCGCCTAAGCCCAGGAGTTGGAGGTTGCTGTGAGCTGTGTGATGTCACAGCACTCTACCAAGGGCAATAAAGTGAGACTCTGTCTCTACCAAAAAAAAAAAGCAAAGGAAAGATCCTGAACTAGAGGTCAATGTCATGAAATCAGTAGCTGCACCCACAGGAGCAATCTTTCTTCTGATTGGACAGATTGGATCAGAAGAAAGAAAACTGTGAGACAAGGAGGTTAGTCAGCAAGTCAAAATTTCAAGTGTGATGGCAGCACCTGTGGCTCAAAGGAGTAGGGCGTGGGCCCCATACACTGGAGGTGGCAGGTTCAAACCCAGCCCTGGTCAAAAACTGCAAAAAAGAAACTTCAAGTTGAGCGCAGGTGTTCTGAAGGTTAGAGCAGTGATTTTCACTTGGTGTGCCCTGGCACTCTGGTGTGCTATGAGAAGATCTTAGGTGTGCAGTGAAAAATTTTAAAGATAATTTATTAAATCATTTTCAAAAGAAGTTCAAAGCACAGTAAGTATATACCTTTTTAAAACTCTTTTTTTGGATCAACATAATTTAAGTGTGCTGAGGAAGTTTAACTACAGGTTCAAATGTGCCGTGAGATTAAAAAAAGGGTTGAAAAACACTGGGTTAGAGTAACATAAATGAAAAGAGTAAAAAAATTGCAAGCAGTGAAGACGTGATCTCTGGAACAAACAGTTGAGTCATTTCTTTCCTTCCTTGGCCCAGAATGCTTACCACTCATTTGCAGTCATCAAATTGCTTAGTCACGAGATAAATGATCACATAATGCCCAAGGCACAGGAATCTCCTCAAGTTCTATCAATGCCTTTGGAGTTCATATGACAATTACAGACTTCAGCCTTAGTGATCTGATAAAAAGTCATATGTTGAAAATTAGTGATTCATCACAGTGTATTTGCTAATTCTCTATAAAGTGTGACTTCTTATTTTTCTAGCCACACCACCAGGAACAGTTTATTATGTTTGCTTTTTATGTCCTACTTCTGCTTCTGCACTCAGAAACATCAAAGAAGAGTGGGAGAGGTCTTCCGGGACCATCGCGTGTTCTCAGAAATGCAAGGCCAACCTGATAGGGTCCTGGGCGGCTTCAGGTCCCCAAGCGGACCCTGATTCAAACGGCCTTTGGGAGACAGGAAGCACCTCTGGGACTGCAAGCACACACCTTCTCGAAGCTCGTTAGACCCTGTCTTCATCTGTTCCCATAACAGCTTCCTTCTGCAGAGGCGAAGCTCTCCCATTTTATCTGGCTAGAGTCACTGGCAGTTTGTTTTCATAAAGATCACTATCTCGGCCAGACACTGGGAAATAAGTGAGACAACAAATCTGGTTTTGATGAAAAGGAGACATTAAACGGGGTGTTAGCCGTGACCCAAGGGACAAGGAAACCCTGAAACACCATTGCCTCACTGATTTCACACCCACGCTGAGGCGATAGATCAAACACTGAAGTATCCTGCCTTTAAAAGCCAGAGAGAAAGGAAGGACTGCCCAGCACCGTGTCCAGACCTACTCAGTGGCCAACCAGGAAAAGAACACATCCTCAGGCCTTATAGTGTGGTTGGCTAAGAAAACATCCAGACGAAATCTGGGTCTCTACTCTTTTGAGTTTCCCCTTAGGTAACTAAACTATAATCACATGTTAAACCATAATCTAATAGAGTAACCAGACTTTTAGGGGTTCTGCAGGTATGATCTGAGAAGGCAGTGGTCTGCCTCTTCTAGGAAGAGCCAAGAGCATGCCCACATCCGGAAGCCAATCATTAACAAGAGACCTGCTTCTCAAGTAGAAAAACAAAAGCTCGTGCCCACAGGGGCTGGGTGGCAATGCCACTTCTAGTTACTGCTAAAACTTCCATAATTTGCAAAAGCTATTTCTTTGCAACTGAAGGCTTTGGATCAACCAGGCAAGGAGGACATTTCCGAACAGATTCTGTCTCACATACTTCATAATGCTTCCTCTTTTCTCAGTATTCCACTCTATTCCTCATACTCCTTAAGGGTCAGCAGCCCTTAAGTACACCTAAAGGTAAAAAGAGTTCTCTGCTTTCAGGACAATCTATTTCTGATTTCCTTACCTAGTAGAAAGTCTGCCTCTGTCTTTCAAAAAGTGCAGCAAGTGTCATAATAGAATTGCCAAAAGAAAGCCAGCTGCAAGCACTAACATGCCCCAATCCCCATTTGTACACGGGAGTTAGGCTGGGCACCATATTTCTAAAGCCTTCCAGCAACTCCACAAAGTAGATCTCCTCAACCCTTTTACAAATGAGGAAAGAAGACCTTTTAGGTTAAACTGGCCAAGATGGCAGACCCGGTAAATGGCCATTTTAATATTCTGGTGAAGTTCTAAACTAGGGAATGTTAATCTGAGATCTATGGGCTCTTAGGCCCTATGGACTAAGACAGGAAAATAGTTACATTTTACTTTGTATTAAACTCTCCCTGAAATTTAGCATTTTCCTCCAATTATGAACAGCCCACGGTAGTTACTGCCAGTACCTGTAACTTTCCTGCCAATACGAATAAATATATTTTTGTGGTGGTTCACACCTGTACCCCTAGCATTCTGGGGAGGCTGAGGTGGACGGATTGCCTGGGTGCACGGGTTCAAGACCAGCATGAGCAAGAGCGAGACCCGTCTCTAAAAATAGCTGGGCATTATGGTCGGCACCTGTAGTCCCAGCTACTTGAGAGGCTGAGGCAAGAGAATTGCTTGAGGCCAAGAGTTTGCAGTTGCTGTGAGCTATTATGCTATAGCACTCTACTAAGGGTGATAAAGTGAGACTCTGTCTCAAAATAAATAAATAAATAAGTAAATAAAATTTCATATCCCTTCACAGCTGCTGCCAATTTTAAAGTGTTGTTTATGCCAATCACTATTTAAGAATTACAATTGTCATTAGATCCCATTACTACAGCTTGTTATTTTGTGCATTAGTATACAAGAAGCACATACTACATCACAAATTTGTTTCTCAAATATCTCGGTAACTTCCAATATCACTGGCTTTCTTTGTAGCCCTATTTATCCCAGTAGATGCATTAAAAAATATTCTAAGGGGTGTACCATAGACTTCTAAGCCTACTGATGGGGCTCTTGCCATATAGAAAGTTAAGAACTCTTGCTCTAATACCAAAGCCTACATCTCTTTCCACTTCTCCACCCACCCTGTCTCCCACTGTATTTTCTTTTCTGGTTCTTTTCTTTCCCAGACTACCTTAAAATGGTTCTTTACACAGAATTAAAAATAAAACAAAACAAACAAAAAAAACCTCTGAAAATTCATCCACTAAATCGACTAATGTGCTATCTCCAATTAAGTAGTACTTCTATTTGTAAATTCATGTGGCTCTAGATTTTAAGCCCCAAATTAGCTTTACGTGCAATGGGCAAAAATGCAACTTACCCTATTGCTGACATGAAGAATGACGCAGGTATTCCATTTATCAGAAACCCTAGAACTGCCTAACAATTGCCTGCCAGCATGAAGCAATTTCCATTGGCAAACAATGGCACAATTGGTTAAAACAACAACAAAAAATTATATCATAGAACAACAGTAAACTAATCCAGAGAGGGATGCTAAGCTTCAGCCAAGATTCTCTTGAGTATCAGGTAACATCCCTCTCTTACATTTGAAAATGCCGAGACATCGCCCTCCCCGAATCCAGACACACAGCAGTATCCTGGGAGTGTACTTAAACAACACACCAGACTCACATGCATAATGCATAGTTCTTGTTTCCTCAATGAAAATAAGACAGAGGAAAAGACAGCTTCTTTGTTGAGTACATTGGCACCGGCATGCGTTTGGAATAGATTCTAGTACAACTGCAGGGTGTCACTGCCCCAATGGTACCATACATGTGTAGAAGATTATAGTAAGAAGAAAAAACATAGAAAAATGAGTCTGACGCAGCAAAATATTTCCTAAATATTTATTGAGGTTGTTTATGTCAACCTTCTTTTTAAATGAATCTTTCATTCAATATACACAAGAATGAGAACGCCCTAGTGATAAAGTAAAGGAATTTGTTTAACATAAAAACATCTCTTCGTAGATTGAACTGGGCCATGATATCATTTCTTCCTTTGGCCAGTTCAACTCTGTTTTTTGGTTCTTGACAAAGAAATTCTTTGTGGTTTCATGTCAAAAGCAGTGAGAAATTATGGCCTCCATTATGCCCAGACATGTGTCTTCACCAATCAACACTGCCTTCAATTCTGTTTTTTCCGTAATCAGAGTTTTAGCTTATGTGTCACTGCATCAGTACAAGCTGATTCTCAATCAAACACAGGGTGCCTTTGAGAACAGCAGCCAAGAGGAAACTTGCCACAGTCTCCAGGTTATTAAGAGATTCTCAAATGGCTTTACCAGGCTACACTAACCAGTCTAGCCTCAGGGCGTTTTGAAAAGTCAAATGTACAGATAATCAAATTCCAGTACACAGAAAAATCAGGCACAGGCTGCAAATGAGTCTTTTAGCTAAGACATAGCATTTCATTCAACACCAAAGGCTACTTGATTCCCTACATTATCAAGAACAAATACCCTCTGCTGGACTCCAAGGTAAATTTGGGAGTGGGCTGTCCTTTGCCTTACCTGGAGCCCTCCCCACTAACAGGGTGTGCACCAATGAAGCTCACACCCATCTCAGGTGCCCCAGATTTACAAACGCCCAAAGAGATAAGGTTCTTGCTTGAGCTCGAGGCTTCTTAAATTTATAGGCAAAGGTCACCATGCAAAGGGCTCCTGAAATCTATTTTACCTTGTCTGCCTCAAAAAGTAGATGAACAGATCCCACAATGTGTTCCAGACCAGTAGTATGTATAATCATGGGGTTAGGATGTCGCTGCTCTCCAAAACCCCAGATTTCCCCCCTATCTTTGTTTCCTCCTAATCATCTCAATTTAAACCAACTAAAAGAAATGCAATTATTAATCAGGAGCTCTTCACTCCTTACTGGATGAAATTGTTTCTCTTCAAAGCCCTTTAACATCAGGCTCCAGAACAGATTGCTGATGATTCCCCAGTTCTGTTCACGGCTAGATGATGAAAGCTGAGCTGTTACCACATAGCTGATTGGACAAAAAGGTCAGAAACTCCCTTCCACATTACATTAATACTTGTAACAAGGGACACTTCCATGTCTTATTCAGCTGTACCCTGCCTATTTGACATCTGCAGACAAAAGCACTGCATTTTAGAAAGATGTGCAAATTCTCTATTTCAAGAGAGCAAGGGTTTGGTATGATAACCATCTCTGATGAACAGAGCACAAAGTATGGTTCAAATATCTCCTCCACTGAAAGTTAAGACTGAAAGGAAATTTGCATGTTTGCTAATTATTTTTCCTTTTCTAATACCAAGGTACTATTCAAAATGGCATTTCATTTATAAAGGAGATGGAAAGTAATGAGAAAGAAAAAGACAAAAAAAGAAAATCACCATTGCTTTAGTTGGAAATACATAGAAAAATAACACAAAAACTCTAGGCCAAACAGGAACTTTAAAAGATCACTTATTTATTTCAAAAACTCCGGTTTCTCCTGACTAAACTGATACCCGAATAAAGTAACTTTCTAAGGCCACCGCCTTGAGTGTCCAAGGCACACAAAACACAGATTGCCTTGGTTAATGATTGGTCTTTCTACTCTATCATACTGTCCCTGCCCTACTGAGACACATAGGAGTAAGCCTTTTAGTCAACAGTAGGTATTTTAGAATGAATCATGTGGAATCGTGTTGTAAATTCCTTCTGACTGTTGAATTCTTCTCCGTGCATCCAAGCTAAGTCTTCTTTCAATATACAAACTTAGCATGTCTGTATGAAAGATAAAGTCAAGTATCTTACACCTCCTTGAGGTAAGAAATTAACAGCTTACGAGAATAAGCTGTTAATTTTCTAGGGATATGCTCCATCCAGTTATATAAAAGAAGTTGGCAGAAAGAAATGTGACCCAGCTTTCTTTCTTCCCTTGGCATCTGCAATGGCCAAGGCTGCCTGGTAGAAGAGTTTCTGTTCCCATCTGATAACCTGCGAACAAGCCCATTCTATCTCATCAACTGTGAGAACGATTTCATTGCAAACATGGACCATATTAAGGGGATTCAGTAGGCTGCATTTTTTAAAACTCATCAATGCTTTTTAGTGACACATAAATACAGATAAATTAGAGGGATGGATCTCAAAGTAGTCCCCAAACTGGCAGCCTCAGAAACTCCTAGAACTTGTTAAAAATTGTAAATTCTCAGGCCCATCCCAGACCTACAGAGCCAGAAGCCAGAAGCCAGAAATCCAGAGAGTGGTACAAGTACATGACAGTCTGCGTTTTCACAAGCCCTCCAGGTGATTCTGAAGCAGCTAACATATCAGAGCAGCTGAACCAGACCGTTCCAAAATGCTACAATGACATGTGCAGAGGCCCAACAGCCCTGGCACGCAGACAGGCACACGACGATCTCAAGTTCCTGAAGTGTTCTCTACAGGGGCTCTGAAACTTGTACAAAGTATTGAGCTTATCCAAGTTAGATCACTTTCTGGCAAATATCTATGGCAGAAGCTGCCTAAAAATGAGTCATTTTCCAAAAGTATGGAGGAGTTTTATGAAGGCAGAATTTATGACTCAGTTTTCTATTGTTTAAGTGGACAGCTAGTTCTATCCATTACAAATTAGATTTTGCCTGCTTTTCCTCCAAAGAAAGAAACTGTAACTGAAAATAAAGAGCAGAAAAATAGGAAATAGTGACATGAGTATGGCCTCGGGTCTGATCTGCCATCACTTATGAGAAGCTGGCTGGACTGCTGGAATCGGGACCCACACTCGCTGCTCTGTCAAGGTAGACATTATGTCACTGAGGATCTGGGTCCAGCACTAAATGAGAGAGCTGGACAAATTATTGAGTTTCCTGGGGTCCCTACTGCAGGAAAAGAAAACCCCCCCAAATTAGATATTTAAAAACATTTTTGTTAGGAAGAAAGGTAGACTCAATAGATGCTTTTACTTTAAAGATAGGTAATAACTATAAAACACTTGTTAAAATAACTCAGACAACCTAGATAAACAGAGGGACCTACCATGTACATGGACTGGAAGGTGAAGATGTCGAAGGCATCAATTCTTCTTAAATTGATCTATAGATTTAACATAATCCCAATCAAAATCACAAGAGAATTTTTTGCAAGGTATAGATAAACCAAAAATTAACTTTACCTGAAAAGCAAAGGAGTTTAGACAGCTAAACTGACTTTGAAAAAACAAAACAGGGACTCTAATTGCCCAATTTTAAGCCTTATTGTAATATTGGTAAAATGCCAGACACACAGATCAATGGGAAAGAATACAGTTCTGAAAGAGACCACCACAAATACGATCAACTGATATTTGACCAAAGCACAAGGGCAATTTGATGGAAAATGGGTAATCTTTCCAATACCTAGGGCCAGGACAATTAGAAATCCATATACAAAAAAATGAACCTCAACCTACACATCTTATAAAAAAATTAACTTAAAACATAGGACAGGCTCGGTGCCTGTGGCTCAACGGGCTAAGGCACCAGCCACATATACCTGAGCTGGCGGGTTCGAATCCAGCCCGGGCCCACCAAATAACAATGACAGCTGCAACCAAAAAATGGCCAGGCATTGTGGTGGGCACCTGTAGTCCCAGCTACTTGGGAGGTGAAGGCAGGAGACTTGCTTGAGCCCAGAAGTTGGAGGTTGCTGTGAGCTGTGATGCCATAGCACTCTATCCAGGGTAACAGCTTGAGGCTCTGTCTCAAAAAAAAAAAAAAAAAAAAAAAATATGACAGACTTCACCATATTACCATAAAACAGTGGTTTTCAACCTTCCTAATGCCATGACTCTTAATATAGTTCCTCATGTCTGGTGACCCCCCCCAACCATAAAAATATTTTTGTTGCTACTTCATAACTGTAATTTTGCTACTGTTATAAATCAGAATATAAATATCTGATATGCAGGATGTATACAGGCAACACCTGTGCGGGTCATTCAACACCCAAATGGGGGTAGGATCACGACCCACAGGTTGAGAACCGCTGCCATAATATGATAAAACTCATAGGAAAAAAGTAGCAATGGAATCTTTGTGACCTTGGATTTGGTAGCATTGTTTATATACAACACCAAAAGCATAAACCACTAAAGAAAAAAAGAAAACCAGATAAATTGGATCTCATCAAAATTAAAGACTTTAGCTCTCTGGAAAGAGTGAAAGGAAATGACTCAAGGAAAATATGTGCATTTCATGTATCCAACAAATAATTCATATGCAAATTTATGAGGAACAAAGTTGAATAATAAAAAGGCCTAATTTTTAAAATGGGCAAAAGATTTCAGCAGATACTTTACCAAAGGACAACATGAAAAGATTAGCCATGAGGAAAATGCAAAATAATAAACCACACTTGAGATAATACCACACATCTATTAGATTGGCTAGAACAAAAACAAAGTTAAAAACTTGACAATATCAAGCACTGAGGTCGGTGCAGAAGAAGTAGAAATTTCATACGTCACTGGTAGGAATGCAAAATGATACAGCCATCCTAATAGTTTGGCAGCTTCTCATAAAGCTAATCATACACTTTCCATAGGACCCAGCACTCCTAGATACACAGCCCAGATAAGAAAATGTATTCACACAAAATTCTGCAAGTGAATTTATAATAGTTCTGTTGATAATCACCAATAACTGAAAAGACCTTACATGTCCTCTAAACAAGCTGTGGTACCGTCCAAGGGCATGCTACCCCAGCAATAAAAAGGAACTATCATGACACAGCAATAGGGACACGGATAAACCTCAAAAGTGGTATGTTGAGTAAAAGCAGCTATTCCTAAAAGGTTATATACTTTATGATTCCATTCATATGGTATTCTAGAAATGCAAAACTATAGATCAATAGTTGCAAAGAGTCAGAGTTGTGTTTAGTTACAGAAAACCAGTGCCAGGGAGATCTTGGGGATGATGTACTTATAAATATCTCTGTAATATAACAAAGACTCATTGTTAAAATCTATAGAATTTTACACAAAAAAGTGTAAAATTTTTTTTACAAAGAGTCTCACTTTGCTGCCCTCTGCAGAGTGCTGTGGCGTCACCCAGCTCACAGCAACCTCCACTTCCTGGGCTTAGGCAATTCTCTCGCCTCAGTCTCCCGAGTAGCTGGGACTACAGGTTCCCGCCACAACACCCGGCTATTTTTCTGTTTTGCACTTCGGCCGAGGCAGGGTTTGAACCTGCCACCTTCGGTATGTGGGGCCAGCGTCCTACTCGATGAATCACAGGCGCCGCCTCAAAAGTAAACTTTTAAAGTTCTCCCAAAGAACTTTGTAGTATTTCCCTGAAAACTGAGAATCAGATGAAAATGTTGTAAACTAATATTTTCTGTGGTTCCATCAACTCCTTTGATAGTTTTTGGCAGGTAAATTCAAAGGGCACCAGGCAGTGGCCAGAAGAACCACAACGCGTGTATGTACATCGGAGTTGAAATCTCAAAGTCTCCCTGTGTCTTTTCTGATTCTTCCACTTGTCACCTTGTCTTGTCAAACAATAGCAGCACTACCATGTTAGTAGGTGCCCACCAAACGGTAGGTGCTTTGGCTAGGTCTTCATTTAACCTTTACAGCCATTCCTTTACAGCTCATCTTCCAGTTGAGGAAACAACCGATGGCTCTAACTTCTGGTTGTTGCTACCCAACTCTCTCCTCAATTCCCAGCTCCCCTAGTGAGTAATAACGGGGAAACCTCTGCTTTATAATGTCTGTCTTATATACTTAGCATTTTAAGTCATTCTAGAAATAACATTAGAAAGAAATACAACATTTGTGTTCTAATGTTAAAACAAAGTAAATATGCTGTCATTTGCAATTTGGATCTTGTATCTTCTGTATAATCATGAATTGGAGAGTTGAATGCAGTTAGAGGGAACAAAATTTGGAGTAACAGCAGTTTCAAAGAGAATGTGTGAGCCTAGACATGTCTTTCTGAAATCCCATCACGGGAAGATGCGTATTTACATGTACATGTATGTGTGCATATCCAGTGATACATACAGTTAAAAAAAAATGTTTTGAAGTAAAGACACATGGGATTCCTAATATACTTCCTTTTATTCATTAAGCACTCATCTGCCTTGGGGGATGGGGGAAACATTTTATCTCCCTTGGCAGATTAAGAGACTGCCAAACTTATTACTGACCACCATTAGTTAGCCTCTAGCTGCTGTTTTCTTTTGCTGTCTTATTGACCATTAATTCTCTCTTCAGCTGCCTCAGAACCCCTCATCGACAGAGAAGGGCGCTACTCTCTTGCCTTCTCTATATGTTATTTTTAAACAAGCATTTAAAAATGGGAGTATCTGAGACAATTTTTAAAATATAATATTTTTTGACATTGAAAACAAAATTAGGATTAGCAATTGCTCTTTGGAAAGCAAGCAATCAAAATTGAGCACATACACTTCCTTTCTATACAGCACCCTGCTTGCAAAGACAATCCACCTGCACTCAAAGATCTAATTCACACACATCACATAGTCACTTAACATCTTCTGTGGCTATTCTCTGCTCTAATTTAAAACACTAACAAGGCTTTGGACAGCTCTCCATCTTCCATATACATGCCCCCCCAAACATCATTTCTACAAAGTTCATTATATTTTGACTTTTTCTGACCAATTAATATTTCTATTATCCCAGAGAATTAAGAAAAAAACTTTTAATTCAATTATAATCCAATAGGGCCCTAAAAGAATGTGCTATCAGCTATCATTGTAAGACAAATATCATGAACTAATTTGTTTTGTTATAACTTTGATTTTTTATAAGGTAAATACAAAAGTTTAAAAAGTATATACCACCTAAAATCTTTACAGGATGCTTACAGTAAAACATAAAAAACAACCTGATAATTTACTCACAGTTCTAGCAGCCATACATTGCATTATAGATTTACACTAATTTACAATTAACTAAAATTGTAAGCCCATTTCCTACATACTATAATTAAACTATTATTTTCTTTTGAGAATATCACCCCTTGTTCCTCAATGAGGACATTCACATCTCTAAATCCACGTCTGTTCTCACTTTCCTACTGCTATCTCTCTTGACCTTTATTTTTAAAGAGACAAAAGGAAATAAAACAAAAAAAAACTACTCTATTTTTCTAAAAAAAGTGTTGCACATTCAGTATTTGGAGTCTTGCCATTTAACATCTGGACATACCTCAAGTTGAAATTCAACTTGGTGACATGTGCTTTGCTTAAATGATTTTTAAAGTAAATAAGAAACAAATTTGTTCCATAGATGCATACTTCATCTTCTTCTCACCTTCGTCTTCAAGTGGTATTCTTTCAAGTCAGCTACTTTTCCTTAAGCTGAACTTTTAAATGTCAGAAGCAATAACTGAGCTGCTAAAGATTTCTATCCCACTCTAAACCCCTTTTGCTTGGGATAAAGACCTAGGGGATACACAAAACTCATTTTCATTTAGCTGAAAATCTTTTACTGGAATTAAAGTGTTGAGGAAGGAGAGAAAAAAAAACCTTAAGAAAAATTGCTAAACAAAATAGTCACAATATTCCTCGGTCATCAAAGAATGTAAAGCAGTTATCAAAACAATAGCATCAGTTAATCATTTTCAGTCTTCTAATAGGAAAGACAGGTAAAGACAAGGGCATATCATATAATAAGCAAGGCATGCGGATAGATGTTTGATTGGTTTAAAATATGCTAGTTAAAAATTATTGCTAGCCAGGCACGGTGGCTCACGCCTGTAATCCTAGCACTCTGGGAGGCCAAGGCGGGTGGATTGCTTGAGCTCACAAGCTCAAGACCAGCCTGAGAAAAAGCGAGACCTTGTTGCTACTAAAAATAGAAAACACTGAGGCAAGAGGTTGCTTCCAGCCTGAGTTGGAGGTTGTTGTGAGCTATGACACCATAGCACTCTACCCAGGGTCACAGCTTGAGAATCTGTCTCAAAAAAAAAAAAAAAAACAAAAAAAAAATTCATTGCTAATCTAAATCTAAATTCAAGATATAGTAAAGCCAAAATAGGGATGCAAACCCCAAATGTGCCTGTGATCAAGTTCCAATAAGACAGCACTTTAATGTCAGAGATACCTCAGCTATTGTACTGTATATCACACTGTCAGCCATATGGGCAGTGGGTTTCCCTTCCATTTCATCTAATACCAGCACAGCCTGGGAACACAAACAATGCAAATGCAGCTGAATACATTCTTCAAAGTCCCCCTGCATTCACAGGTTTATAGGTGACTGAAAAAAAAAAAAAGGTGGAGGGAAAACACAGTCCAGTTGGGGGGGAGGGAGGTAGCAAATACAATCATTTAACACAAGACTATTAGAACAAATATTAACAAAATGTTATAAATGTGCTATGATGGAGGTCACTTTGCTTTCAGCAATTAATTAATTGCTTCTATTAATAACAAGACCTTCCAGATCATGGGCCACATAATGCTAGGGAAGGAGAAATTGAGGCAGGAGAGGGCACTAGCACAGGTTTTGGCCAGGGGATTAATACCATCAGAGCTGCCCTTCAGGGAGATCTGATGGGGGCAGGATAAGGCAGGCTGGGAGTGGGTAAACCAAACATAAGCAGCTAGCATTCTGGCAGCTGGAAGGGGACAGAGAAAAGAGGTAAGGAAAAGCTCATTCACAGAGCAGAGCAAAAAATACAGATGTTGCAGGAAGTGGAGGGGACAGGTAGGACAGTGGAATGTTAAAAGCCATGTTTAAAATTTGGTGTTTGGGGAGGGGCAAGACGGCCGACTGGAAGCAGCTTTTGACAGAGGCTCCTGTCCAAAAGGAAAGATAACCTCCAGAAACTGCCCAATTGAACTGAAGACTGGGAGCCCAGCAGAGAGAAAGAGAAGTGATAACTGCAGGTCACCCCTGAGGCAAGCTGTGACTTCCAGAAACCAAGTTTCAGGCAGAAAAACTGAATTAAAGTTTTCCGCCATTCTGAACTTCCAGGACTCCCTTCCCCCCTTACCTGACACACCAGAAGCCTGACCTCTGCTGAAACTGAGGAAGAAGGACTTGAGCAGCACCCATCCTCCCTATCTGCTGGACCAGGCAGCCTGCCAGGTAAGAGACTCTGGGGCCCCACCGAGCCCCTGCCAGCCCCCAGGCCAGGGATGCCTGGGACCCCTGCCAGGCTCTGATCCAGGACCCAGGCCCGCTGCACACAGTGACCAGGAACTCCACTCCACCAGGATCCCCATGAAGCCCTGATTGGCACCCCGCTGGGCCTTGGCCGGCCACCAGCAGTGGCCAGGAACTCCGCCAGGACTCCTGCATGGCCCCACTTGGCACCCCATCAGGCCTGTGCTGCCCCCCACGAGCACTGGTGAGGAAGTCTGCTGGGACTCCTACCAGGCCTTGTCCTGCCGCCCAATGGGACCCCCACCTGGCTCCGATCCATGCCCCAGGTCCACCACCCTGCAGCAGCCAGGAACTCCACTCCGCCGGACCCCAGCTTGGCCCCATTGGTACCCCACCAGGCCTTGACCCACCACCAGCAGCGGCTAGGAAATCCGCTGGGGTGCCCTCCCACAAGCCAAGCCGCGACATCCACCAGGCTCCAATGCGTGCCCCAGGACCGCTGCCCACAGCGGCAAGGAACTCCACTCCCCTGGGACACCCCCCTCATTGGCACCCCGCTGGGCCTTGGCCCACAGCCAGCAGTGGCCAGGAACTCCACTGGGACTCCCTCATGGTCCTGATTGGCGACCTGCCACCATCAGTGGCCAGGAAGTTTGTGGAGACTACCTCCTGGATCCGATCTGTGTGCTCCGCCTGGCCTCAGACCACCTGGCTCCGATCCATGCCCCAAGCCAGCTGCCCACAGAGGCCAGGAACTCCAGTCTGCCAGGAATCCCGGGTGGCCCCGAATGGCACTCTGCTGGGCCTTGGTCCACCACCAACAGCAGCCAGGAAGTCCACTGAGACTCCAGAGTCGTAGCGATCTGTGCCCTGCCCAGTGGGCAGGACCCACGCCTAGCTCTGATCCGTGGCCCAGACCTGCCGTCCTCCCTCCGGAGCCCTCCTCCCAGCTAGAGACTGCTGGAGGCACGAGGCACAGGCTCCCTTTGCAAAAGCCACTGGGTGACCCATCCCAAGCCCTGCTGCTTGATCTGGGTGTGCCACACTATGGAGCTGCTCCTGCAGCCAGAACTCCCTGGGTGAGGCAGTCCCAGAGGAGCTACACAAGGTCACTCCCTACAAAGATCCAGCTGGGATCTGATCTGGGAGAGAAACCTCACCAACTCTGAGGACAGTCATAGGCAACAATGAAAAATAATCATGAGGCGGAATCAACAGAAAAACTCTGGCAATATGAATTATCAGAGTAGATCAACTCCCCCAAGGAACGACAAGGTAGATACAGCACAAGATTCCTTGCATAAGCAAATGGCTGAGATGTCCGAAATTGAATTCAGAGTCCGGATAGCAAATAAGATCAGCGGAATGGAGGAAAAGATGGAATTAGAATTTCAGGCAGTAATCCAAAAGATGACCCAAAAGATGTCTCAAGAATTCAATGAATTCAAAGACAAAATGATCAAAGATTTTGACACATTGAGATGAGACATTATAGCCCTCAAAGATCTGAGAAATACAGTAGAATCCCTCAGTAACAGAATGGACCAAGCAGAAGAAAGGACTTCTGACATGGAAGACAAAGCTTTCAAATGCTCCTAAACTTCCAAAGAGGAAGAGAAATGGAAGGCAAAAACGGATCATTCTCTTAGACAGCTCTGGAATAACTCAAAGAAAACCAATATTTGCCTTATAGGGGTAGTGAAAACGATGAAATGGCATCACAAAGCACAGAGTCTCTTCTTTATGAGATTATGAAAGAGAACTTTCCAGACATGCCAAGAGGTTCTGAAATTCAGATAACAGACCATTTCAGAACCCCAGCATGACCCAACCCAAATAAGACATTCCCCCAGGCATATCATAATTAACTTCACTAAAGTTAATATTAAGGAGAAAATTCTGAAAGCAGCCAGACGTAAGAAATCCATTACCTTCAAGGGGAAGAATATTAGAATAACTGCAGATTTCTCTGATCAAACCTTTCAAGCTAGAAGAGAATGGTTGACTTTTAATCTCCTAAAACAAAGGAACATTCAACCCAGGATCCTGTACCCAGCTAAACTGAGTTTCATTTATGATGGAGAAATTAAATACTTTAACGACATCCACATGTTGAAAAAATTTGCTATAACTAAACCAGCTCTCCAGGATATTCTCAGACCTAGCCTCCATAAAGACCAGCATAATCCACCACCATAAACATAAACTCACCTAGAAACTTTTTATCAAATTTCAACTTCCACAGTGATGAAAGGATTAAAAATGTCCACTGGAATTTCTAAAGATTTAACACTGTTTTCAACTAATGTTAATGGTTTAAATTGTCCTCTAAAGAGGCATAGATTGGCAGACTGAATACTAAAACTCAGGCCAGATATCTGTTGCATACAAGAATCTCATCTTACCTTAAAAGAAAAATTTAGACTCAAGGTGAAGGGATGGTCATCTATATTCCAGATAAATGGAAAACAGAAAAAAGCAGGTATCACGATCTTATTTGCAGATACAATAGGCTTTAAACAACCAAAGTAAAGAAGGATAAAGACAGACATTTCATATTTGTTAAAGGTACTACTCCATATGATGAGATTTCAATTATTAATATTTATGCACCCAACCAGAATGCACCTCAATTTATAAGAAAAACTCTAATAGACATGAGCAACTCGATTTCCTCCAGCTCCATAGTAGTTGGAGACTTTAACACTCCTTTAGCAGTGTTGGATAGATCCTCCAAAAAGAAGCTAAGTAAAGAAATTTTAGATTTAAACTTAACCATTCAACAACTGGATTTAACAAACATCTACAGAACATTTCATTCTAATAATATTGAATACAACACATTCTTCTCAGCACCCCATGGAACATACTCCAAAATCGATCACATCTTAGCAAATTTAAAAGAATAGAAATTATTCTTTGCATCTTCTCCGACCATCATGGAATAAAAGTTGAACTCAATAACAGGAATCTGCATACTCATATAAAAACATGGAAGCTAAATAACCTTATGCTGAAGGATAGCTGGGTCATAGATGAGATTAAGAAGGAAATTACCAAATTTTTGGAGCAAACTAACAATGAAGACACGAATTATCAGAACTTTCTGGGATACTGCAAAGGCAGTCCTAAGAGGGAAATTTATAGCACTGCAAGCCTTCCTCAAGAAAACGGAAAGAGAGAAAGTTAACAACTTAATGGGACATCTTAAGCAACTGGAGAAGGAAGAACATTCCAACCCCAAACCGAGTAGAGGAAAGAAATAACCAAAATTAGAGCTGAATTAAATGAAATTGAAAACAAAAGAATTATACAACAGATTAATAAATCAAAAAGTTAATTTTTTTAAAAGGTCAATAAAATAGAGAAACCTTTGGCTAAACTAATTAGGAAAAAAAGAGTAAAATCTCTCATTTCATCAATCAGAAATGGTAAAGACGAAATAACAGACCCCTCAGAAATTCAAAAACTCCTTAACAAATATTACAAGAAACTTTTCTCTCAGAAATATGAAAATCTGAAGGAAATTGACCAATACTTGGAAGCACGCCACCTACCAAGACTCAGCCAGAATGTAGTGGAAACGTTGAACAGGCCTATATCAAGTTCTGAAATAGCATCAACTATAAAAAATCTCCCTAAAAAGAAAAGCCCGGGACCAGATGGCTTCACATCATAATTCTACCAAACCTTTAAGGAAGAACTAATACCTATATTCCTAAACCTCTTTCAAAATATAGAAAAAGAACAAATACTACCCAACACATTTTATGAAGCAAGCATCACCTTGATCCCTAAACCAGGGAGAGACCCAACAAGAAAAGAAAACTATAGACCAATATCACTAATGAATATTGATGCAAAAATATTTAACAAGATACTAACAAACAGAATCCAACAACACATCAAACAAATTATACAC
>CAUYON010001784.1:0-39142 GCA_963573935.1 Arctocebus calabarensis
TTATATAGTGATCAAGAAAATGCCATGAAGGCTATCTCTAACAGTACGATCAAAATATTTTTGATTGTATATGAAGCACATTCTGCCCTATGATTGCACCAATGTACACAATTATGATTTAATAAAATTATTTTTAAAAAATGGGTAAAGGACATAGATATTTTTCAAAAGGAGAATATAAATGGCAAAAATGCATATGAAAAACATGTTTCATATTGTTAATCAGAGAAATGGAAATTAAAACCATAATGAATGATTTTATGCTATTCAGAATAACTTATTAAAATGTAAAAAAAATAACAGATGTTTGTTAGGATATGGACATAAGGAACATTTATACATTTTTGGTGGGAATATAAATTCATATGACTGCTATGGAAAACAGCACTGAGGTTACTCAAGGAACTAAAAATATTATATCAAAAAGATATCTGTGCTCATATGTTTACTGCAGCACTATTCACATTAGCAAATATATGGAATCTACCTATGTGTTTATCAACATATAACTGGAGAAAAACAAAGTGTTGTATGTTTGCAATGGAGTACTGTTCAGTCATAAAAAAGAATGAAATCATTGTCATTTACTATAACATGGATAACTGTAGGCCATTATTTTAAATGAAATCACTCAGAAACAAAAGCCAAATAGTACATGTGCTCACTTTCAAGTGGCAGTTATATAATGTACAAATGGACACAGAGACTTAGGTAGGTATGAGGAGGAGAATATGTCATTATTCTGTATATGCACCAATACACAATGCACCCATCTAACAAAATGCACTTGTACTCGTTAAATTTATATAAACAGAAAGAAAAATAATCCACTGACAAGAGCAGACACATGATATTGGAAGTCAAAGGAGAAAGAAACCACTTCTAGCTGTTGTGATCAGGGAATCCTATACAGAACCTTATGGCCACCCTGGATACTGTGTATGTATATATATATGTTTTTTTCCAATGTACTTTGCCTACATGATTTTTATTGTGATAAAATTCTCTCCCTATATTTCAAAAAAGAAAAAAGAGAAACTAAATATATTCATGACTCAAGGACAAAATTACTTCAGCATGTACACTTTAAAAATATTTAATAGCAGATAAATACATATAAACATTTCTGATCCCAGTGTGAGTGGTAAATTTATAAGGAACTTTGTCAGAAAGTAGATGAGCTAGTAGGAAGATGTGACAATGCTTGAAATTCCTTTTAGACTTTTTAATGATAGAAGAAATTGTTTCTCCTTATGTATTTGTGAATGCTCATTATCAAAAAGGAAAAAAGCTGAGTCATAAATTTATCTGTATTGTTTATTCAAAATCATGAACCACTGTAGATTGATTGTTTGGGTTGTAATGGTCTGAGTACTTCTCATTTGTCCCAACTGGATTTCATGTTCCCTGAAGGCAGAAACCACAAATGTATGGCTCATGGTTTTAGCCAATTATTCCCTTTTGCTCAACATTTCTCTTCCTTTCCATGGTTAATTTCCTTTACATTCTCCTCTAGAACTATACCATTACTTCTCTAATCTTTCCATATTTTCTATTAATCCTTGCCTACCTTCACTCTCTGCAGATAATCTTATTTTCTACTTAACAAAAACACAGAGGTCATCATGCAAGGACTCTTTAAACTATCTTCTTCTAGTCTTTACTGCAAAGATCAATGAAAAAAAAGCATAAACAAAATTAAGTATGGTTATGAAATACTAATAATCACACAGTATTTACAATTAAATGTGAATAAAGAAAACAAACTCCTGAAAGACAACCAAAATGAGAACAAATTACATAAAGATATACAAAATATTGCAAGCTGAAATGATAGAAGACATATCATAAATTTCAGATTACAAAATATAGATGATTCTGAAAAACAATGAAAATAACTTAGAGACAATAGTCCACAGAATGGGTACATAGAATTTTCCAGACCACAAAGAGTAAAGATTTGGGAGCCCTAGACATTGCAAAACCAGTGTGCTAAATTCAATGGCATACACACATACAAACACCACCAGAAAATTGTTAGATTTCAAGATAGAAGAATTCTTCCAGCACCCAGAAGGAAAAAAAGAGGTTATATTAAAAAACATAAATCTAATTAGTTTTGCACTTCTCCTTTATGATAATAAACATTCTCTAACCTAAGGGAAAACTATACTTAAAGACTCAACAGGACAGAGAATTATGACCCAATGATTTTATTGTATTATAAAGACATCCTCAGATTTATAAGGTTTTAGAAAAGGCACCAACATAGTACTTTTTCCTTCCAAGTTTTCTATGTGGTCAGATGACTCAATCAAGAGCAAAACCCAAGAATTGGAGAGTTGCAGTATAAATGCACTCAGAGTTGAAGATTAAAACAAGCTAAAAATCAGAAGTGAGGTGAAAGTGAGAAAATAAACACTTTAACACTAACTTGAGCCAGAAACTTTCCATTTTTACAAAGCACCATATAGAATTTATCTGGTTGCTTAAGCCCACATTAGTACTATAATCTGCAGCTAGTATTTATATCTAGATCTCTCAGCTTCCAGAAGGCAAAAGAAAATTAGATAATTATTTTGAGACAGAGAATTTGACCCAATGTCTATATAATTATTATCATTCCATTGAAACAGAATACAAATGAGAAAATAGAAATTGTTGATAGTAGATAATCTAGTAGGCATGTACACAGGATATACATCAGTTATTTAACCTGCTAAGTTAAATAAATGAAAATAAGCAAAAGAAAAAAATGTAGGCCAAAAAGGGATAGTAGTCTTTGCTTACAGAATGACTTTATTTTTTTAATTTTAATTTATTATTGTACATTAATAAATTTTCATATAGTTGATATTATCATTAATAAAATTAAAATCATTATAAATTTCTGATAGGTCAATGCAAAAGATAAAAGAAGCAAACAGTCCACATAGCAAAATACAACAAAAGAAAAGAAAAAGGGGGAGAAAAAATAGACGGCAGCCTAAATAATTGCTGACTGAATTTATCATATTATTATAATCCTTATTTTACATGACATCTCATTTAGCAGTTTATGATCTCTTATACTTCTGGTTGCTCTGCGTTAGTCTCCTTTGTCAATTTCGGTTTTTATACTGAACTTTTAATTGTAGGATATGCCAGTCCATTCAGGCTGCCACAACAAAATATCCTGGATTGGGTAGTTTATGCACAACAGAAATTCATTTCTCACAGTTCTAGAGACTGGGAAGTCTAATACCAAGGCAGATTTGCTCTCTGGGGATGGCCCACTTTCTGGCCTATAGATGTCATCTTCTTGATGGGTTATCACATTCTCCTCTTTAAAAATATCATTCATTTCCATTCACTGTGTCTGTCAATGACTTGATTCTGTATCTCCTGACATACAAATCTGTTTGCTCAACATTGATTCTTCAAAATTTCCCAGGCCTCTCAAATCTCAAATACAATGTGGTACAGACTGAACATCTTCTAGCCTCGCCTCCTCAAATCAAAATTCCTCTCCAATATTTCTAATTTTAGTTAAAGTCATCACTTTAATTAGAAGGATCCTGGGCTTTTACCTCTTCTCCAACACAGACCCTCTACCCCATCAATTCCAATTAATTCTGTTGATTCTACAGAAATCTGATTCTACAGATTTCCTCTAAATCTAGGTGTATGTATTCAACTCCAAATTTCCAAAACTCTCTTAGTTCAGATAATCACCATTAGTCCATTCCAGTCCCTCCAACTGGTCTCCCTATATTTGTTCAAAACCATTCTCCATTAAAGTTGAATTTTTAAAAAATGTAAATGTCAGGATATCAACCTATTTAAAATTCTTTCTGTAGTTATTGAATAGAATTACCATATGTCTCCACTTATGCTCATTTCTGGGCAAAATTATTAATAATGCTTCCTTTCATTCTCAAAAGTATCCCAACTTACATGACAAATGACATGGTAATTGTTCTTACCAGAAATTCACTGACCTGACCAGCTTCTCCATCTTCCTCTCCAGACTCACCTCATCTATTTTCTAGCTTGCCATCTACACTTCTGCCATGGTAAATACTGTCCCTTCCTACTGCCCATTCTCCTCTACCCTCCCATTTCCCTTTCTCCCTTCCCTCTCATTCTTTTCCCCAACCTTTCTTCTTTTTGACTTTGGTTTTTAATACTTGACCTCACTTTTCACTAGGTGACTCCTCCTCATCCTCCATTTTTTAGAAAAAAAAGTCACTTACTTTAATTTTCCTATAGCCCTTAGATTGAGTCAGGAGGACCTGCTGTCTTTTACAACACATGTCATCTCATCTCACTTCTGTAAACTCCCTACTTTAACACACACAGCAATTGTTTTGTGTGTCATAACAAAGTACTCTGATTTATTTTTCCTATGTCTATAATTCTTGGTGGAATATAAAAGATCTCAGGACTGGGCCATTTTATTCATCATTCTAGCTCTAGTTTTCAAAGCCCATTACTAACAGTTAAAGAATATCTCTAAAATTCACAAAATTTAAGAACATTCTTCAAAGTCGTAGAAGAATTAAAAGAATACTAGTCATAAAAGTTTAGATTCACTTACAAAACTCTTTGTTGCATATAAGTGATTATTTCCCCATTGGTTTAAAGTGCTTTTACAAAAGTCTTTATTTTTTGAGGTTAAGAATATTTAAAGAAAAAGCAATGTAGTATGTGCTTGGAGTAGGCCAAACATTTTGCTTCATTTTGGTTATATTACTACATAGTCCCGTTAAGTATTTTGAGGTAATCTGCATTTGTAGTGGACTTCTAAATCTTAAAAGGTTTACAAATAAGCCTATTTTCTTTTGTTAAAGAATGTAGCTGCCTCTTGTTGGCAACCAGGCCCACTCTCTATTCATCTCTTCTCTTTTTTCCCAAGCAGCTGTAGGTGTTCTTTCATAGGACTTTCTTTCATCCCCTTTTTCTTTCATGCTCACCTTTACTAAATTTTGTTTTTGCTAACAGTCATGGGCTGAAAGTACCTTGTGTGTGTTTGTTCATTGGCTAGGATTCTGAGGCACAAGAGGATTTGTCAAAAGTATAGATAGGTTGGGAGGCTAATTATGGCCACTGAATAGCTATGAAACCCTTTCCTCCTCTGCGTCTCAATCCAGTCTCTCCTCTGGTTCAGATTTCAGCGTGCTATTCACCCTCTTGCTCCTTCCTTCTGTGGCTGTGGTGTTAAGTGTTGATGAGATAATTCTTGGATCAAATCCAAGGAGTGCTTTAAAAATTTAATGTATGTGGGTAATGAATTATGATCTCATGCTGTGTATGAACCAGAGTACTTAAGTGTGTCATGTTACTGAATTACCCTTAGATAACCATGACTGTGTCTGGGTGGTCACTGGTAGTGGAGAAAGGTAAAGGGTATCTCTGAGTATGTGTGTGGTAGACCGAGATGAGGGCAAGAGGGAGAGGTGGTCTGCTGCATCACTCCTAACATATTTATAACATTAATTCCCCTATCGCTTGCATGATTTTTATATGTGTATGTCAAAGCATTTTATTTTATATGCATATATTTCACTACTCCTCAAACTGCAAGAATTTTTATTAAAATTCTAATATAAGTTTAGCACCTATGTGGCTTTAAAAACAAATAAAAAAAGGTTTATAAAAATTTTAATATTTTTTAAGCTTACTCAAATATCTGCAATGTTCATTTGGAAAGAAATTCCTTTAATAATTCGTTATTATCTTGAATGGAATGTATGTATGTAAGATGAACTCTTTAGGGGAAACAATGATACTAAAAAGTGGATATAATATAATTGAAAGGCTCTATAACAATAACTGAAGATTTCTCTACTTGCTAAAGAGTTGTGTGGGTCCAGCTTGGCGCCTGTGGCTCAACAGGCTAAGGCGCCAGCCACGTACACCTGAGCAGGCGGGTTCGAATCCAGCCCAGCCCGCCAAACAACAATGACGGCTGCAACCAAAAAAACTGGCCAGACATTGTGGCAGGTGCCTGTAGTCCCAGCTACTTGGGAGGCGGAGGCAGGAGACTCGCTTGAGCCCAGGAATTGGAGGTTGCTGTGAGCTGTGATGCCACAGCACTCTATCCAAGGCGACAGCTTGAGGCTGTCTCCAAAAAAAAAAAAAAAAAGAGTTCTGTGGGTCCAAGGGATGAGGAGGGGTCTGAAGAAAAACTGTAAAAGGAAATGTTTTTATAGTTTACAAATGTATACAAAAATCCTCACAATATAAATCACTGAGTCCAATCTCTTTTCTTTGCATTTGGTTATACTCCTGCACAAAAGTTAAAATTGCAAAGGCTACCCAAGGAAACATTTGTGTCTAATAAATACGTAGACTCAAACCCAGGAAACTTTACTTTTATCTAATGTACTATTTTTTATGAATTTAACAAATTTTTATTTTCTACCCAGACATACAAGGGCTTAATAATGAGGAGTAGGATATGGTTCCTGTCTAAAAGAGCTCATCTTGTTATGAGGGAGACAGGCAGATATAATAATGTCCCAATGGGGCAGATATAACATTAGGCATAAATACTGAGAATTATAAGGGAAGAGAGGAGATATAATAAAACAAGTCTGGGTGTTTGGGGGAAGATTTCACATCAGAAAAGACATATGTATGAGCAAAGACTTAGATGTGTGAATAACACGTGTCCTACCTACCATGCATGGCACACAAGAATTCATGATGAATGGATAGGCTAAAGATAGGAAAAGGTAACAGAGGATCTTGCATGACATGACAAAGGACTAGACTTTATTCTGTACTGATTGGGAGTCATTGATAGATACTGAGCTGAAAACAAAAAGTCATAGAAGGCTATGAGGTCATGTTACAGTCCATTGGCCCATAGCATAGCATTGGTGTAAGGGATTATTGTAATGATGCAGGGGAGAAATGATAAGAGCTTGAATTAGGATATTGACACTAAGAATGTAAAAGAAAGGAAAGACTGAAGAAAGCTTTTTGGGGAAAACATGGGTAGGACTTGGAATTGGCAATGAGAGTGAAAATGGTAGAGAAGTTAAGGATGACTCCAAATTTATGACTTGGTGGACTGTAAAATTACCAACTGAGAAAGAATACACCATAATAATGGTAGACTTATTTAAAAGGAGCTGCTGAGTATATGTTTATTCATGCTGAGTTTGAGGTGCTTGTGAAAATGTCCAGGAAAAATTTAATAGGATTACTGAGTGAAGCCCTCTAATAAGAAGTAAATAGGTCCACGTGATAGAAATTACAGAGCTGGAAGTCATTGGCATATAGGTGGCTTCTGAAACTTTAAAATATGTAAGATCACTAGGAACAGATCCTGAAAAACTCCAACACATATGAAACAGATGGAAGAAAAAGAAGCTGAGACTAAACATGAAAGAAAAACCATATTGCCACTTTTCTGTGACGACTTCATAAATACGAAGTCAATTACCCAACTTTAGACTTTATTTAAAATATGTTTAATCCATGTGTCTCAGTTCTAACATATGTAATGCAATTAGCAAGTTGCCGACTCTGTGAAAGAATTTTAAGCTCACGTGGATGGAGGTCTGAATGAAGGATACTTTTGATTGAAAGACTGACACCTCATAGATCACAATTCTCAGTACATGCATCTAACTCTTCCTGGGTTGTGAAAGAGTTTTCTAGGTGTATAAAAAAATGAAGATCTAATTTTTTTTATTAAAAGCTATACTTCTCTTTACAGAGTGTCCAAAATGAGATTAGAAGAATATTGCGTTGTGAAAACAAGTTGTCACAGCTTTCACAGCTGAGCATTTAACTCCATAGAGAAATGTTGACTCTTGATTACAAAAAAGGTAATGAATCAGAATATATGAGAAGGGAATTTGAATTTCCAAGAAAAAATGTTTCTGGAGAATGAGAAAACTGCAAATTTTGTGAAAAACGCAATGTTTTAAGTGCCTTTTAATGAGGTGTTTCTTAAGATGAGACCGAAAGGATATTCTTTCTCCTTGAGGTATTTAAGTATAGATGTTACTCACTTGCATAATATAAAGTTTAATAAGATTTGAGCGTTCTGGGTAAGGGAAAGACCAGGAAGTTCTCAGAAAGATAACTCATAGAAGGCTATGAATTACTGCAAAAATATGAGGAGCTT
This sequence comes from Arctocebus calabarensis, assembly GCA_963573935.1. Classification (NCBI taxonomy): domain Eukaryota; kingdom Metazoa; phylum Chordata; class Mammalia; order Primates; family Lorisidae; genus Arctocebus; species Arctocebus calabarensis. The sequence continues at coordinate 8,126 of CAUYON010001784.1, forward strand.
TCTGTTTCATTCTCCTATGTATTCTAAATACTTAAAAAGTATCATATTTAGTAGGCACTCAATGAATTTTTATTGAATTAATGGCCAAGTTAATAAAGTCCAAAGTTTGATTTAATCAACACAACTGTAAATATCCATGTTTTGGGAATTTACTAAACTTCAGCAATTCAAGACAGCTATATCGAAGAAGAATGATCATTTATTAATTCAGAAGAGAAAAATCTCCATAGGAATAAGAATAAAAAAATGTACAACAGCAGCATAAATAAACTTCTCAAGCAAAATACTTAGCTTGATTATATTTAGGAAGAAATTTTAATATCTGCAAGGAGAAATACTACTTTCCTGGGAATCACAACGTTAAAGTATGTTTTGATTAGTGTCTCATTCTCTTGTAAAAACCAAATAGAAAACCAAAATGAAATATAGAAATTTCCTCAGTAACCATGACCCGATTTTTAAAAATTTTGAAAAGTGGACCCTGAGTTGTATCCATCTGAAAACAAGATAGGATACTAAAGTTCATTGTCTGCAATCTCCTCTATTCTGCAACATATGTGTTGGCTTTGCTAAGGATGTGGAACACGCATAGTTTGTTTACAAAGATTCCCCTCTTCCCTGGAGCTGACTTTTGTATACATGGCTATCTTTTTCTAATTCCCAGCTGAAACATCTTTACCCATTGCACTTTCCTCTACTTACTGCCTTCTTTCTTTAAATATATTTATATGTTAAAATATCCAACAGCAAAGTCTTGAAGCAAAGAGTTAGTTACTCAATCGCTAATTTGCTTTTGGGTATTCTCCTTTGATCAATAATGTGCTGATCTTAAATTTTAATTTTCCAATTCTAAGGTTTTAAGGAACATCTCACCAGCAAAAGAAATGTTTTGTATGTGTCTATCTAATCATTTGAGTCAGTTTTTCAGTATTGATACGAGGGTAGTCTTGAATAGCCTGATATGTAAAATCCTAAGCAGTTTTGAAGTTAACAGAGACACTGAATAGCCCAAATCAAAACCTCTTATAATTATATAGGCTTTGGATTATGTTTTTGATGTCTGGTAGGGTCATACTCCATTATAAATCTTTTAATTAATGCCTTCTTAGCTATTTTTGTTTGTTCTTTGAAATGAATTTTGTAATAAGCATTACTATTTAAAAATAATGGTATTTTTACTGTGAGAGGATTTTATTGGTAGATTAACTTGAAGAAAACTGACATTTAAATGATGCTGCGTCTTACTCTCCAAGAACATGGATATCTGTATCCAGGACTACACACTATCTTGAGCACACACAAGCACATTCTCATCATGGGAAAAATAATATTCTTCATTTTCTATGTTGTGGAATATTTCATAAATGACTGTTTGCTGGATTTTGCCATATGTATTTTTTTCATATATGGAAAAAATCATGGGGTTAATTGTACTAATGAATTTCTTAATACTGAGCCATCTTTTCTTCCTTTTCATTTTTTTCTTAGCTTGACTTTTGTTTTGTTCTTTGTTACATTTTCTTCTTGCTTTTCTGATTTTACTGCTTTATCATTTTCTACCCTATTAATTTCTGTTTTCCTTTTATTAAACATTGCCTTCTACTTTCCTTTGGATTAGTCGTTTTTCTAGATTTTGAACTGGGAATTTAGTTAATCACCTCTATTGATACAGTTATTTCATATAAATTTTTTACTGATAATTGTTTTGGCTGTATCTACAAAATTTTACTGTTACATTTTCCTCACATCTGCTTCTCAAATATTCTTTAGTTTGAGTTTGAAATTCCCTTTTAATAATTGACAATGTTTGTGTGTGGTTTTTTACCTAGGTAGAAAAATTTTTAATTTGTTATTATTTTCTTGATTTGTTGTTTTGTGGTCAGAGACTGCATTGGGCTTATTTTGATTTTTTAATTAATGGAAGTTTGCTGTGAGAAAAAAATATTCCATTTTGAGGTTCTGTGTTTGTATTTATCTATAAGAACAATCTTACTGATTTGTTGTTTAGTTCATCAATATCTTGTTTTTTTATGTCCACTTTTATCACGTCACTTTTCAAAGAAGCAACATGTTAAAACCTTCATTAGTATATCTTTTTCTCCATGCATTTTGTTTCTGCTTTATGCAATTTTCCAGATTATGACATAAATATTTAGAATTATTTTTTCTTCATTTTGAATTATAGCTTAGATATTAAAAGTGTCCTTCTTTGTGCCTCTTAAATCATTTTGTTCTGAATACTATTCAATCAGGTATCAGTTTCATGAGTATTTCACTTATTGACAGTTACCTTTTCAATGTATTATTGTCCTCACATTTTAAGTCTTTGTAATCTCTTTGTTTTATGTGTGTCTCATCTAAGCATAGTGTTAAATACTAATGTTTGGGCCATTGAAGACTGTTTTTCAATAGATGCATTAATCTGACTTCCATTTATTGGTATGAATGACATTTTACACTTTGTTCTCTCATAACCCATGTTATATTTGTAGGTACATGTGTATATATTTCCATACAGTGTGGTCTCCTCTATTTGCTTTTATTTCTCTTTCTTACTTCTCTTCCTCATCATCATCCTGTTCTTCCTCCTGTTTTTCATTACTTTTCCCTTCCTTTTCTTCTTCTTTCTAATATCATTATGTAATACTCTTCATTAGCCACCATCCATTTACGTTATTTTATAGGCAAATTTGGCATTAGTAATTTCTTCTTCCTCTTTTACTCTTTCTTCCCCCAGCATCTGGTTAGGTAAGATTCTTCTAATACCAGGAGGACTGATAAGATATCAGGAAGCTTATTTAACTTTCTTGTATTCCTTTTCTCCACCCTCTATCTGTGATAAGTCCAATAGAGCTATGTCATTAAAACAAACCACCATTAAATACTGTATTATAATACATTATTTTCCTTAAAACAATAATGGAGCATAGGTTTACAGGAAGATGTATATTTAATGTTCACTACCGTCTATATTTTAATATCACTCAGGATTTGGATTTTATAAAGTTAACTTTTTAGTAGATTTTCTGGAAATACTTATGGGAACAATAATTTCTGAATTTTTTCCTATTCATAAAAATTTGTTTATGGCCTTGAAACTTAAAGGGAGGTTTGGATAGAAAAACTATCATGATTTTCATGATAATCATGGTTCATGATTTTCCTTCCTGGCATGAAACATTTTCTCTTGATAGAACCCATTACTGCCGAAAGTATGATGATAATTTTATTTTCTTTATAATTATGTATTTTTAACTAAGTGACCAAAGGATTTTTCTTTTACTTAAGATAGATTTTACAAGAATACTTCTTGTTTTATACCACTTTCCTAGACATACAGTTGTAGTTGAATATACTGTCACATTCTTTTAAAGGGAAATATTGCTGAGTTTTAATTTTCATCATTTGCTTTGTTTTGCTTTTCTTCCTTGGGAAATCCTATTATACATTTATTAGATCTTCTTTGTTATTTGGTCTTATTTTTTTCTTTATGCTTTAAAATGTTATCTCTATTTCATCATTCATTTTTAAGGCATTATCTGTTGCATTCACTTTTATGTTTATTTTAGTTTAGTCTTCCTTTTTAAATCTTTTTTATCCTCTAATTATTTTTTGAGCACTATCACCTCCTTTTTCAAAACTTCCTTTTCTCTAGTCACATTTTTAATTCACATTGTAAATAATTTTTATTATTTAAAATATATCATCTCATTTTGCAATATTATATTATAGTTATGTTTTGTGGCATATCTTATAATATTGATTTCAGTCTTTTATGAGTAGTATTCTGCTCCTATTCATTCTCTCATAACAACTTAAATAGGATTCATTAATATCTTTTTAAGTTTATTTTTATTATTAATTTACCTACGTTTTCTTTTTTTATTCTTTTGTTTTTCTTTTTGTAGTTTTGGCCAGGGCCAGGCTTGAATCCACTATCCCTGGTATATGGGTCCAGCACCCTACTCCTTGAGCTATAGGCACTGCCTGGTTTTCTTATATTTTTTAGAAGAAAAAGCAAGTCAGTACAACTTCTTCTACATTGACAGATCTAGTATTTCTTCTTCCATTGTTTTTTAAAAAATAAAAATAGTATAGTTAACCCTTGAACAACCCAGGTTTAAATTGTAGGGATGCACTTATACAAGATTTTTTTTTCAACCAAAAGGGTTAAAAATATATAGTATTCAGGGGATATAAGACCCAAGGACACAGAGAGCAAAATTTTGCTCCATGGTGGGTTTGTTTGGGCCAACTATAGAATTTAAGTATGTGCAAATATTGGTATACTCAGGAGTCCTGAAACCAATTCCATGCAAATATCAAGGGACATCAATAGTCTTTTACCTTTTATTATGTGTCTTCTCTGTTTGTTTCCCTCCTCCAATTTTTATATCAAACATATCTTTCTTTTACTCTTATTGTTTCTGTTTCTCCCCAAATAAGATGCTCTACTTTAATTGGTTAGTCTGGGTAGTTTAAAGGGCTCTGATTATTTCAGCACTGTCAACCCTTATCATATCCTAGTCCCATTATGATTTGGGATCCTGAAAAAATCTCTTCCCAGACTGAGCTGCTGTTCTATATTTGGTTCATTAGCTTTTTAGGAATACTAATTGGTTCCTACTTTATTGAGGCCACAGAAGCACAGTCTGCTCCAATCCATTTTGCACAGATACTGATCATACAAAGTATATGGACTCTACATCATGCCATTGACTTTGGTTTCCTTATCCCAGTTTCCCTATTTTCTGAGGGAATTTAAGGATATTTAAGAAATATGCTGATACCACCTCCACCACTACCATTTCAAAATTTTCTTCATGGTCTTTATATTATTTTGGATTAACTGATATTTCCTAAAGTACTATCCTTGTACCAGTATTATACCAGGACAGAAATAACTGTTGCACAAATTACAAATTTTATAAGAAGAAAGAGTGCATTTAGTCACTCATGAGAATGAGTTAATGCAGCATCCTTCACCATTAGGTTTGGTTAATCTATCTTTCAATCTTTACCTTAAATACTTTTTTTCCCATTATTTCTGGTTGTCTTTTTAGAAAGAGTCTTTTAAAATACTTTATCAATTGTTCGTGTAATCATTTCTGTAACTCATTGCTCCAGTAATGTTTAATGTAGCTTTGAAATTATATGCAACAAATGCAGACTAGCATCCTGTTTAATTATGTCCCCAAAATAACACATATATAACTTAAAAATTATTTTACTGCTGAATAGGTCAATAGCATATGTAGGACACATTAAACTATGAAAAGGAACATTAAGCAAGTAATGTTAAAGTAGCATTTACCATCTACCAAGGAGATGATAAATCAATCACCATATTGGTCTTTAATGAAAGTGGTATTAGATTACTGAAACTACAAAACAGTAGTCAAGTCATGCATTTATATGTATTACAAAATTGTGAAATATTTGTATTTTTAGAATTTTATCAACACGAAGATGGCTCGTTTTGTGATAGGAAAAGAAAATGCCCTTGCAAGAAGGTGAGGGAGGAGAAAGGAGGGAGGAGAGGGAAAGGAAAGAAGAGAATAAGGAGAAAAATTATACAACAAGGAACTCTATTAAGGTGTTTTTCTACATAGGAATTGAGGAACAATGTTCTGGATCAGAGTTTGTTAATTTATTGTTTTAGTACTATTTTTCCCAGATTTATTGAGATATGGCTGACAAAAATTGTGTATATTTATGGAGTACAATTTTGTCTTGATATATGTATACATTGTGAAACGATTATCATAATTAAGCTAATTAACATATTCACCAACTTGCATAGTTATGATTTATGTATATGTAGTGAGAGCATTTAAAATCTATTAATAGCAAATTTAGAGTGTTACTAATTATAGTCACCTTATTATATATTAGGATTCCAGAACTTATTCATCTTACCTAACTGAAACTGTATACACTTTGACCAACATCTCCCTATTTTTCACACATAGACCCTGGTAACGACCCTTCTATTCTATTTCTATGAGTTCAATATTTTTTAGATTTAACATATAAATGACATCATGGAATATTTATCATTTTTCTGATTGGTTTATTTTATTTGACATGATTTATCCAGGTTCATTTAATTTGTTGCAAATGACGAGACTTCCTTTATTTTTAGGACTGAATAATATTTAATTGTGTACAAATATCAGTTTCTTTGTCAATTCATTGTTATGAATACATAAGTGATTCTGTATCTTGGCTATTATGAATACCCCTGCATTCAACATGGGCTGTATCTATCCACTCAACGTACTGCTTTTATATTCTTTGAACATATACCCAGAACTGGGATTGCTGGAACACAAAGTAGTTCTACTTTAAAGTTTTTTGAGGAGATGCCATATTGTTTTTTATAATGATTGTGCCAACTTACATTCTTACCAAGGGCATACAAAGGTTCCTTTTATTCACGTCACCAATACTTATTACCTCTTGTGTTTTTCATAAAAGGCACTCACATGAATAAGGTGGTATCACTTTGTGAGTTTGATTTGCATTCCCCCAATGACTAATGATATCTAGCACCTTTTCACACTGCACTGTTGTCCATTTGTATGTCTTTTAAGAGATATTTATTCTGTTTTTTTGCTCCTTTAATTGTGTAAGTTATTTTCTTTCTATTAAGTTGTTTGACTTCCTAAAATATTTTCAGTATTAACCTTTCATCAGATGTACAGTTTGCAAATATTTTCTTCCCTTCCATAAATTGTCCCTGAGATATAAAATGTATGGTACATATTCCTAATATTCCTAATAGGTTCAGAATTTCCAATCTTAAGTAGAATCTGATTACTGTGCAAAGCAATGTACGGAACTCTTCATAAGCTCAAGTCACAGAATTTCCAATCAGAAAAGCCATTTCTTCTCTATTGTAAAAGAAGATAACAGATTGGCTGCCTAGATCATCAGAAATACCTATTTCTATGATAGCCAAGTCATGGAAGAAACCCAAGTGCCCATCGACCCTAGAATGGATTAATAAATTCTGGTATATGTATAGTATGAAATATTATGCAGCCTTAAAAAAAGATGGAGACTTTACCTATGAATGGAGCTGGAACATATCCTACTTAGTAAAGTATCTCAAGAATGGAAGAAAAAATATCCAAAGTACTCAGTACTATTACAAAACCAATTTACAATCACTCGCATTTTCATATGAAGAATAGATCACAACTATGACCCAGGATGGAGAAGGGAGGACTGGGAGTGGGAGGGCGGGGGAGGTCAGATCGAGGGAGGGTGAATGTTGGGATCACACCTATGGTGCATAGTGCAAGGGCACTTGTCAGATTTATTAAGTATAGAGTATAAATGTCTTAACACAATAATTAAGTAAACAAGATGAGGTTTATAATAACCAGTGTGAAGTAAACGCTCCTAATTCTATCTGAAATCAGCACATTGTACCCCATATGTGCATTAACGTATACATAATCTTTGTGTTTATGATTTAATAAAAAAAATAAAAATAAAGAAATACATACTTCTACCTTGGTAACTGAGTAAGACCATGTTGCATTAGTTTCAAATCTGGTCAATAGATAGTTATTTATTTAATTTCCTGAACGTACACCTGTGATATCATGAAGACATCACAGATCTAACTTAGGAAGCGTGATCAATACTTGTGGTTCACATCACGGATTCCATTTAAAACCTTTCAAATTACCAGTTCTTTGCACTTCTGTCTTTTTTAGTCCGAGGAAGAACAATGTACACAGAAATTAGAATGACTTTTACAAACGACGCCAGTGCTGTTGTGTATAGGGGAGAAAAGTGAACATTAAACAAACAAAACCAAAGCACTGATTTGTTACCATTTAAAAATCTGCTGGATTTGCCATCAGAGTGGCAGTGCAGCTTCATATGCAAACACAATCCTCTTTTAAGAACAATCTTTGTGTCTGAACAGAAAGTATTTTGTCTTCTCAGGCAGGAAACCTAATGCAGGGCTTACCCAAAGTTATATTTTCCACCATGTAGCCAGGACAATAAACATGGGGCTTTTGATCTGTGTGGCAATAGTGGCTGAGCTGGAGTTCTAAAAGGAGAAAAATGGGAAACAAATCTGCCAGAGGTGAGTGTGAGCCCTTAGGGTACTTTTGGCTGTCTAAAGTTCACCAAGGAGAGCCAGAGAAATTTCAAATAAACATGTCTAAAGGGGTCATAAAAATCCCCATCAGTATGATAGCTTAAATCGCAATGTCAAAACACAAAAATGCATGGCCCACATACCATGAAATTTCTTCAGCCCCAGGTTTATAAATTAAACCTGCTTCAAACTCCTATTTTTCTAAGCATAAATTTATAAATGCCCCTCTTCCCTACCACCATCCTCATGCTGCAAATAATAGTGAAATTATCTCTCAGTTACTGCAGGTAGAATAATTCTATAACTAAAATGGAGGCAAAGAATATGCTTATAATGAATCTTTTCTAATTTTCATTAGGACACAAGCACATGCCATTGTCCTATGCACATGATATAGGTGTCCTCTTAAGTTGTTGCTTTAAAATCTTGTTCTAGAAACCACTTCAATTTATTATTTTGCATGCTAACTTCATTTTCAAATCAAAATGCCAAAGTGAAGCACAGTTTATTTCTGCACTGTTGAAATGGAGTGCTGTTATTAGGAAATGTGAGTGGGTTGAAGTGGGACTCCCTGTGGAGTTAACTTGGCAGAGTTTGAGTTCCTGGCTTAACCTAATATTAAAAGTGAGTCATCAGTTTACCCACACAGCAGGATCTTCACTTTGTACTTCTCAATCTGAGCAACTCAGCAGGGTCCAGCGATTCAAGGTTAGTTTCTATAATTAATAATCAAGGGAAAGAAGTCTTCTTTATTTTGAGAATTATTTTATTATTCATAAATTCCTCAATGTTACTGTCTGACACATCATAATGAGACACAAATAAAATCAACGTTATAGAAAGTTAGTTTGCCTGTTCAATAGAGGCCAAAGGTGCCTCTATTCCCGTGGATTTTCCCTTTGTGTTCACTAAGAGAAATTTTAAGGACAAAGTTCTACGTACCTCTGTTTCTTTGTTAGCTGATGCGGTTAGAAGAAAACCTCAGTAATTATCTTGTATGTGTATAAAGAGCTACCGTGACTTTAATACTGCTGAATTTAATAAAGGGAAAAGATAAAATACATTAAAGATTAATTCCTCATTTTAAGAACAATAGATGCATGCTATTTACTTTTCCTTTTATTTGACATATTAAATCTAAGAGCCATAGCACTATTTTATCGAAACTCAGTAAACACTAATTTTTTGATACAGCCTGAAATATCTCTTGGTGAAACAACAATATATTCTGCTTCTCATTAGAGCATTTCTATTCAAGATAAAATATAATTTACCTTTAAAATTTATGGTAGTGGCTCAGCACCTGTGGCTCAACGGGCTAAGGCACCAGCCACGTACACCTGAGCTGGCCGGTTTGAATCCAGCCTGGGCTCACCAAACGACCAGGCCTTGTGGCGGGCGCCTGGAGTCTCAGCTACTTGGGAGGCGGAGGCAGGAGACTTGCTTGAGCCCAGGAATTGGAGGTTCCTTTGAGCTGTGATGCCACGGTACTCTATCCAGGGTGACAGCTTGAGGCTCTGTCTCAAAAACATAAAATAAAATAAAATAAAATTTATAATAGTGACAATTTAGAGGTTGGTGCAAAATAAGTTACTGGTAGCATAAAAAATAAAAACTATGTATCTTAAGTTTAGGTTCATGTATTACTCAGGCCTGCCAATTCCGACATCCACACTCATATATATTTAAAACATACTCTTTTAGAAGAGCAGAAAAAGTCCTTCATAAATGACATCTCATCTGCATTTCCTGCCTTGGCTTTCAGCATTTGCCCTCATGAATTCTATTTACAAAGAGCTAATCCTGAACAAGCTTTCTCATATAGGTCACCTTCTAGGATTACTTTCCCACTTTTCTACTTGTAACTCCATTAAAATATTATGATGGTCCTTTCTGTGTCCATAAACAATAAACTAGAAGGCATTTTAATTAGTTGTTAAAACCTCTGCCCCCGGCACAATATAGAGAGCTCCTGGAGCAGTGCTTTTCAACTTATTCTATGTCACGGCACACTTGAACCTATAGCTGAACTTCCATGGCACACTTAAATTATGTTGATTCAAAACCAGAGTAAAAAAAAGAATATACCTTTTTGATTTATTACTTAACACAAACAAAATGCAGCATCATGGCCACACAATACAAAACAATTTTTATAATTTGTAATAAAAAGATAACAGTTAAATTCTCAAAAAACTTATTTCTATTTATTTTCTGTTTATTGCAGTTTAACATTTAATAATCTCATGAAGATCTCAAGATCTTATGGAGCTTGACTTTTTCTTAGAATATCTTCTTTGCAAGGTCTAATTTTGGATAGGCATACTCTTAAATCTCCTTCCAAGGATTCTGGCCATGATCAATTTTTGTTTCTAACATTATTCATTGCAGAAAAGCTCGCTTCACTCAAATATGACACTGAGAACAGAAGAAGTATTTCTATTGCCTATTTGGTAGTATTTGGAAATTCACGCTTGAGAAATAACCAAAAGTTTATAATATCTGTTGTTGAATATTTTAATTGCCATCCTCTGTCATTTCTTATATCTGTTAACTCTCCCTATTCTGTAATATTTGAATTTGCTGTTGTACACCCACTAAAACAAAGGGATTTCTCACTCAATACAGTCATTATGGGACATGTAGGTGCAGGAAAATATTTTTCAAAATTCGTGTACAATAAATCTCTAGTTTGTAAAAGTTGTTCGATAAAGCTATTCAGTTTACACTTTTTCAATTCAAACATTTCTACTGCATTTTCTCTTTTAATCTTTTCCTACCAGAACAGTCATTTTTTTCTCTGAAAGCATTAATTTTATTTGTAGATGTTAGCATACTTTCATAATTTCCCTGCAAACTCTTATTAAGAGTATTCAAACACTAAAATAAATCTGCAAGAAATGTAACTTCATTATATCAAACCTTATCACATAGTAAATCGCCTAACTTAGAATGTTGCATTTTTTTAAAAGGTTGATACTTCTTTTAATTCACAAAATCTAGATAGAATTCTTCCTCAAGATAACCTTCTCACTACCATATACGCTAAGAGCTGCATATGAGAAGCATCCATTGAGGAATATAATTCTGCAAATAATCTTGATTGCAATGGCCTGCTTTGTATATAATTGATATTTTAATAGTTGCCTCTAGGAATTTTTGTAGTTCAGGCACTAATGGTTTTTTTTTTTTTTTATGTAGAGACAGAGTCTCACTTTATCGCCCTTGGTAGAGTGCCGTGGCGTCACACAGCTCACAGCAACCTCCAACTCCTGGGCTTAGGTGATTCTCTTGCCTCAGTCTCCCGAGTAGCTGGGACTATAGGTGCCCACCACAACGCCCGGCTATTTTTCTGTTTTGCAGTTCCACCTGAGGCCAGGTTTGAACCCGCCTCCTTCGGTATATGGGGCCGGTGCCCTACTCAATGAGCCACAGGCTCTGTGGCCCTAATGGTTTTGACTTTTGACGCTAGCACTTCTTTTTGTAGAAAATAGTGGGTAGGAATAATTGTTCAATTCTTTTCTGGCACAAGTGTAACAAATCCTTTTACACCTCTGGACCTAGATGGGGCTCCATCCATATAAATACTTATGCAGGAATCCCAAGACAAGTTATTATTATTAAAGTAATTATTGATAAAATGGAAAATATCTTGGCCCTTTGTTGTTCTTTGGAGTGGTCAACAAAATAAAACTGTTCTAAGATTTCTTCTTATATGCAAATCTACTAAATGCTTAAGTTGGAGTTTACCACTGATATCAATAGATTCATCCAACTGAGTTGCAAACATGTATTCTTCTTTGAGGTGAATATTACTTGAAATTCTATAGTTTCTGGTAAATCCTTAACACATTGAGAAATTTTATTATCTGCAAACATAATTTTTAAAATTTACTTTTTGTATTCTTCTCCAAAATTGTTTTTACCATTGCACAGCAGGCTGGTAAAATAGCGGATTCTGAAATTATATGAGATTTCATTTTTCTGCAACTGTGTAATTCCCTTCTTGTGCTTTATCTGATATCATTGCATATTTTCTCTGTAGTTTTGCCTGTTTAGTATTACAGAATGCAAGTTGTTTGAAATGTTACCCTGTCTTTTCAGACAAGTGGGAATGTCTGGATTATAAATTTCTCTTTAATTTGCCAGGAATCATAGCCTCTTTTGCTAATGTTTTGCCACAAATTACATATGTGGGACATGGTGAGTTTCCTTTACTATGTATGAAACCAAGTGATAAATAATCTTTATTATATTGACAACTAATTGTTATTAATATAGTTGCCAATGTACTGGATGAAGTAGTATTTGACATACTAGTGTCATATTCTAATTTCTTGTTTCTTTACTAAAAATGTGTCCATTTTAATTGAATGGTATGTAATAACAATTTTTTAAATGTCAAATCAAAAATAATAAAAATAAGTAAATAAACAACTAATTTTTTTTAATACAGTTATTAATTAAACACACTGGGAAATTTTCAAAACTGATTTGTAAGGTAATTGTCCAGCTTGGACAATTCAATATTTGAATCATTATTTCAAATCTAGACAGAACTATATGCCCTGTTCAGTACAAGCTACATCTCCTTACTGCTTCAGGCACAACAAGGGATTGTTGAGTCATACAGCTTCATTCACTTACCATGATTATTGACATATGTCAGTGTTCATTGGCAAGTTTTTGGCAAATCACCACTATTTATGGATGTTGACACAGAGTTTCTCTGTTCAGGGCTGGACAAAGGCCCCCATTTTCCAGGCCTAAGTAAACAGACATTTTCACTCTCTGATTATAACCAAGACAGGAGAAAAAGCAGTTTTTCCAGTATTTCATGTAAGCTGGGCCTCTTCTGGAGTGGACTCTCTGCCTAATCAACATTGAAGTCTGCCAAGTCCTGGTCAAATGTAATTCTCAAGACCTCTCTATTTACAAAATACTATATAATCCCTAGACAAAAGACTCATGAGGGGACTCTCCACTTGGATCTCCACACTTCTGCTAGTGGCTCTGTGCCTTTCTGTCCTTCTATTCCTTTCTATCTAATAAATCTTGTCTCATCACTTATCTCTGTGGTCCCTGGGTTCATTCTTCAAATCTCCCAGACCAAGGACCTACTGCAGAAAGAAATTCTGTCAACAATGTGTCCTGAAACCTTATTTTCCAAGGCTATAATCCACCCACTTAAGAAATAAGCTGGTATTGATTTATTATAACAATATAATGTTCATTATAACAATGATGAATAATCAATTGTATAAATTTTTAATTTTTGATAAAGTACTTACTGTGCTTTGAACTTCTTTCAAAAATAATTTACTTAATAGTCTTTAAAAATTTCACAGCATACCCAGGATCTTCTCACAGTATACAAGTGTGCCATGGCACTCATGTTGAAAAGTCACTGCTCTAGAGGGAGAAATGGCTTCATAATCATCTTTGCCTCTCTTCATTATATTTCCTGCCTTCCACCATGAAGAGACACTAGATATTCATTAAGAGACATTAGGCATGCCAAGTATAAATTGGTATGTGGTGACAATAACTTGGAACTTGACACACCACTTGGTTTCCTTTAGGACATTCTCCAAATACTTGGTTTGTAACCAGCCTATTGGTAACTGCCTATTTGATTTAACCTCTCATATGATCCTTAACAGGCTTGCAAATTCTCATCCTTAAAAAAAAAATTCTATTACTATTTTTATTGTGATTGACTTAAATATATAGCTTAGCTTTAAGAGAATGCTAAGTCTCTATAAAATTTGTCAATTAGTAACTTTTGTTTACACTCACTCAAGTCTTCCTAGAATTTCCTCATTTAAGTCTCAAAATTTCTTCATATAGAAATCATATGATGCATTTTTTATTAAAATTATTCCTAGTTATTTTATATTTCTATTTTATAGTCCTTTGAATTACATCTGCTAGCATTATATTTTCACTCGGATGGCTATTAATGTTTGACTATTTAGCATGTTAACTAAACTTTTATGTAACTCTTATTAATTCTCTTCTGATAGAATTTCAGATATTTTAAGTAAATTATCCAGTTATCTTATATATCAAATAATAATTTTGTGGGTGCTAGGAGGAACTGGATACCCACATGTAAAAGACTGCAACTGGACCCGCACCTTTCTCTACTCTCAAAAATTGACTCGCACCTTTCTCTACTCTCAAAAATTGATTCAAGATGGATAAAAGATCTAAAGCTAAGGCATGAAACAATAAAAATCCTCAAAGAAAGTGTGGGGAACTTGAAGATATCAACCTGAAGAAAGACTTTATGAAGAAGACTTCTGTGGTAATTGCAACAACAATTACAATAAACAAATGGGACTTAATTAAACTGAAAAGCTTATGTGTAGCTAAAGAGACAGCAATGAAGGCAAATAGACAACCTACACAATGGGAAAGAATATTTGCATATTATGAATTGGACAAAAGCTAGATAACTAGGATCTTCAGAGAACTCAAACTTTTAAAAAGAGGCAACAATCACTTATATCACTGGGTAAGAGAAATGAATAGAACCTTCTTTAAAGGAGATAGATGAATGGCTGACAACCATATGAAAAAATGCTCATTGTACCTAATGATAAGAAGAAATGCAAATCAAAACCACCCTGAGATATAATCTAACTCCAGTGAGAATGTCCCACATTACAAAATCTCAAAACTGCAGAGATTGGCATGGATGTGGAAAGAAGGGAACACTTTTACATTGCTGGTGGGACTGCAAACTAATATAACCTTTTTGGAAGGAAGTTTGGAGAATTCTCAAAAAAACTAAAATTAGACCTCTCATTTGATCCTGCAATCCCATTACTAGGCCTCTACCCAGAAGAAAACAAAATCCTTTTATCATAAGGACATTTGCACTAGACTATTTACTGCAGCTCAATTTACAATCACCAAAATGTAGAAACAGCCTAATGCCCACATACTCAGGAGTGGATTAATAGTTGTGGTATAAGTATGCCATGGCATACTATTCAACCATTAAAAAAGATGGAGACTTTACATCTTTTGTATTAACCTGGATAGAGGTGGAACACGTTCTTCATAGTAAAGCATCACAAGAATGGAAAAACAACATCCTATGTACTCAGTTCTCATATGAGGACAATTCATGACCTAGTACATGGTGGGCATTGGGGTAAGGGGGGGTGCAGGGAGAGGGAAGGAGGGAGGAGATGGAGGGATCACGGGGTGTGACACACCTCTTGGTGATGGAACACAATTATAAGAAGGACTTTACCTAACAAATGAACTCAGTGTAACCTGGTTCTTTGTACCCTCAATGAATCCCCAACAATTAAAAAAAATGGAAATAATGTCACCTAATCATCAAATAAATAAATAATTTTGGGCACTCTTCTTCAATACTTAGGCCTCCTTTTGCTCATTTTTGGCATTAATTAAAAATTTAAGAATAGCATTAAAAAATTAAGATTGATGTTAGATGGTCTATACTTTTAATTGCTTGAATAGCATTTATTATATTCCTAGAAATAATCTATTTTATTATAATTACCAAATTCATTGTTTGTGTTCATATTATGTATTGCACCATTTATAGATATGTTAAAATGTCTTTGGATTTAGACTTCATGTATTTCATATATATTTTTCATAAATGAATAAATTTCATATGTATTTTCTCATAAACTCATTAGCCAGTTTTTCTAAACAATTAGCAATTCCAATGATTTTTTAATTTACGCTCAAATAAATTTCCATATTTATTTTGGCTAATCCTACTTTTTGAGCAGTCTAGTTCTGCTTTTCTCATTCTATCTACTTGAGTTACATGATTAGTTTTAAATTTTCATGATTTGGAAAAGAATTTACAGTTAAAATTTTGAGATTTTAAGTCGGATGAAGTATTTAAATAGTACCTATGCCTTTGATATGATATGTTCTAAATGCTATACATTTTTAAATGTTTCGACTTATTTTAATTTATCCTAAAAATGATAGAGAATTTTTCTACTTTTTTTTATATTTTGAAGTGACTGATAGGATGCTATTTGTTATTTATACTTTAACTGTTATCTTATTAAATATTTTTAATAAGATACAGAAGGCTTTATAATCTCTATATATTTTAATGTATTATCTATGACCCAAAACATATTTTTTTTTTTAATTTTAATGACTGGGAACAAAGTAAACACTGTTTATATATATACATTATGATTTTTAAGTAAAAATTATGCTTTCCACAAAATTTGTTTCACCATGTCTTACTTCAGAAGTTAAAAAAAAAATTTACAAGCAATTGGACTGCCTTGATGATATACTGTCAGGTAACAAAACAATGAAAATACAAAAATAAAAAATTTTTCTATCTTTAGCTGAATTTCTAGCTTCTTTTCTCACCTGATCCCTATTCATTTATTATTTATTTTTATTTATTTATTATTTTATTCATTTATTATTTATTTTATTTTATTTCAGGTTAACATGAGTATTCAAACAACCAGGTTACAATATTTGAATTTTTTAGGTAGAGTCCATCTTGTAGTTGTGTTCCATTCTGTAAATGTGCCATATATCCCCACATTGTGAACATTACATGGGAGCACACCATACCCCTCTCCTCCCTTCTCTCCCTTCCCCCAAATTGAATTGAATTAAGTTTTAATCCTGTGTGGGCATGTATTAGATCATCTACTGGCTTCATATTAGTACTGATTATATTGAATATTTGCTTTTCAATTCTCCTGAAACTTTAATAAGAAGAATGTGCTTCAACTCCATCCAGGTTAATAAAAGAGATGTAAAGTCACCATCTTTTCTTATGGCTGAATAATATTCCTTGGGATACATATACCACAGTTTGTTAATCCATTCCTGAGTTGATGGACACTTAGGTTGTTTCCACATCTTGGCAATTGTAAATTGACCTGAGATAAACAATCTAGTGCAAATGTCATTATGATAAAATGACCTTTTTTTCTTCTGGGTAGACACCTAGTAGTGGGATTGTGAGGTTAAATGGGAGGTATAATTTGGTTTTTTTGAGGATTTTCCATACTTCTTTCCAAAGAGGCTGCATTAGTTTGCAAAACCAATGTAAAAGTGATCCCTACTCTCCACATCCATGCTAGCATCTGCAACTTGGGGATTTTGTGATTTGGGCTAATCTTCCTGGGTTAAAGTAATATCTAAGGGTGGTTTTGATTTGCATTTCTCTGATGTTTAGGGACAATGTGCATTTTTCATATGTTTGTTAGCAATTTATGTGTCTTCCTCGAGAACTTTCTGTTCATGTGTCTTGCCCAGTGGTAGATGGGATTGTTTGTTCTTTTTTGGTTAAGTTGAATTCTCTCTGGATCCTAGTTATCAAGTCCTTGTCAGATTTGTAACATGTAAATAATTTTCCCTCTTCTGACAGTTGTCTTTTTGTTTTAATTTTTATGTCCTTAGCTGTGCAGAAGCTTTTCAGTTTATTAAGTCCCATCTGACCATTTTGTCGTTTTTGGTGTAATTGTCTCTGAAGTCTTCTTCACAAAATCTTTTCCAGGCCAATATTCTAAAGAGTTTTTTTCCACACTTTCTTCTAGAATTGTCATGTGCTCTATTTCTGTTTTTTGGATGTAGGCTTCTAATGTGATAAATTTCCCTTTTAAGACTGCTTTTGTAGTATCACACAGGTTTTGGTAACTTGTAACTTCATTGTGGTTGTTTCTAAGGAATTAACAATTTCTTCCTTTATCTCTTCCTTGATGCAACCTTCATTCAGCATAACACTGTTAAATTCTCATGCCATATTGTGGGGATGAAAGCTTTGTTGGAGATGCTTCTACCTTGATTGCCTGTGGTCTGAGAAGATACAAGGTATAATTTCAATTCTTTTGATTTTGTTGAGGTTTGATTTGTATCCTAGGACATGATCTATTTTGGAGTATGTTCCATAGGCTGACAAAAAAGAATGTTTATTCCTTAGCTTTAGGATGGTGTGTTCTGTATATGTCTATTAAACCCTGTGACCTAGTTGTTCTAGGGTCACATTTAAGTCCCTTTTATTTTTGTTTAATTTTTATTTAGAAGACCTGTCCAGTTCTACCAGAGGGGTGTTAAAAAACCTAGCTATTATGGTGTTATGTGATATCATATTGCTCAGGCCAGTCAAGGTCTATTTCATAAATCTGAGAGAATTTAATTTGGGCGCATAAATATTTAAAATTGAAATGTCCTCTTGTTGCATTATTCTCTTACCAGAATGAAGGAACCATCTTTGTCTTGCTTAATTTGCTTGTTGCTTTAAATTCACTTGTATCTGAAAATATTATGACCTCTCTTTTCTTCTGATTTACATTTGCCTGAAATTTTGTTTTCCATCCCTTCACCCTGAGTTTTGTTTTTTCCTTCAGGTTTAGATTTTTGTCGTAAAGACACCATATGAATGATTTGTGCTTTTTATTTAATTGGCCAACCTATGCCTGGTCAGCGATGAATTCAAGCCATTGATATTTATTGAGAGAATTGATAAGAATGGCTAAGTTCTATTGATCTTATTTTGTGAAAGTTCATTGCTTAGTTTTATTCTTTGCACCATTGTAGAAGATGTGTTTTATTTTTCCTTTAATTTGTGGGTGTTTATTTTGCTAGTGGCTAATCGTAATAGTCAGGGTTGAGAATAGATCTATTTCCTGTAGAACTGGGCTTATTGTGGCGAATTTCCTCAATGCTTGCATATTAATAAAAGATTTGATTTCCCCATCGATTTTGAAGCTTATTTTAGCAGGATATCAAATTATTAGCTGAAAACTTTTTCATTTCAAAGAAGTTTAAAGGTAGATGCCCGTTCTCTTCTGACTTGGAAAGTTTAAGCTGAAAATTCCACTATCATTCTGATGGATGTGGTGAATTGGTGCTTTCTCATAACTGCTTGCAGAATTTTCTCTTTCACTTGACTTTGGGAAGTTTTATTACAATATGGTTTAGGGATGCTCTATTCCCTATGCTCTATTCTATACTCTCTCTGAAATAAGTGTTTTGGAATCTTTAGTGAGACTTAGGGGATTGTCATTGATGATATCCTTTACCAGGGCTTCTATTCTTTTGGGACAAGTTTCTTCTCCTTCAGGGATACTTATAATTTGTATGTTTGAACACTTTGTAAAGTCTTATAATTCTGCAAGCAAAAGTTATGCTTTCTCTCTCTCTTTTTCTGCCTCATCAAGTACTTGGGTTAGATCAAGAGCTTTATCTTCTAGCTCTGAAATTCTTTCTTCTCCATGGTCTAATCCATAGTTGATACTTTCTACTGTATCTTTAAGTTTCCTGATTGACTCCTTTAATTCCTTAAACTTTACCAAATTATTTCTATATTCTTTATATCTTTTATCCATTTTTTGTTTGTTTTTCCACTTTCTTGTTAATTCCATTTATTGTTTTTGCCATCCATATTTTAAATTCCTTTTCTGTCATTTCCATTTCTTATTTATAGGTGGAATCTTCTGAATTAACTGTCTCATGGTCCCTTGCAGGGGTTTGCTCTATTTTGATTTTTCATATTGCCAGAATTTTTCTGTTGGTTCCTCCTTATGTATGTTTTCCTCTTGTTCATTTATTTTCTGTACTTATTTCTCCTCACTACCACCTTCACTTTATATTACTTTGTCTCAGAACTTAGGTGTTGAAGTAGCCTTTTGGTATAAGGCCAAAAGGGAAAGAAAGGTAAAGAGTGAGAAGGGAAAGAAAAGAAATACAGAAAAAAAAGGGCAGAGTCAAAGAAAACAATTGAAGAGAAGAAGAGAAGAAGGTCAGAAAGAAAGAAAGATAGCAACAAGAGAAGTTGTGATGATCAGCCAGGTGTTATAACCACATCCAGAAATGTCAGCTTTTGGGTGACCAGCCTGTGCAGGTCCCTTAAAGTTGTGGCTTCAACTTTATCCCACCTGAGTAAAAGCAAGACCCTATCTCTGCCATATAGAGAAGAAAAAGAAAAAGAAATTAAAAAATCAGTAGTATGTCACAGTGTAGCCCTACCAATACTGTCTTTCCAGAGGCCAAAGCTAGAAGGACATCTTAGATCATGAGCCTGTTACCTCCCAAAGCCAGAACAATGCCATGATCCCCTAGTCAGACCAATGTCATGACCCCTTTGCACTCAGAGAAAAGGAACAAAAATGATAAAAAAGTAAAAGTAAAAAATAGTTAAAGGAAATTAAAAATAAAATTATAAAAGATAAAGAAAAAAGGGAATATCTTAAATGTTGTATGAGAAATTTATGTGGGAAAGATGAAAAAAATACAAAAGTATCTACCAAAAGAGAGAAAAAAGGAGAGAAGTAAAAAAGGAAGAAGGAACAAAAGGGGCTGAAAAACTGTGATAAAAATGAAGGTGCCCTTGCTAATGAATAAAATAAAGATTAAAAAGAAATCCAAGAAGAAAAACAAACACCAAAAACCACAACAAAAAAGAGAAAAAGGAAAAAAAACTAAGTACAAAATTATGAAAAGTACCAAAAAGATAAAATATGTATGTGTGTGTTTGTGTATATATATGTGTGTATGTGTGTGTGTGTGTATAGTAATAAAATCCCTGGGCACCAGGTGGTTGTGTGGTGTTAGGAGATGAAGAACACACACACTGTCTTTGCTATATATAAAGTTGAATCCACAAGCCTCTTTCTAGTTGCAGAGGAGATTAGGTCCTGTCTTTAAGATTTGTTTGTACTTAATCGGGGCCTATTCCTTTTATCAGTATTCAATTGCTACATGATTGAGGTCCTAAAGCTCTCACCAACTTCCCTGGAGGCATGTCAAATGGTGCCCCTGACAACAATGTGGCCTTCCTGGGGGTGCAGGATCTGCTCAGCTCACCCTAAGGATGGTTGCCCAAGCTCAAAAATCTCACCAGAGTAGGGCATGGGAGCAAGAGACAGATTAGGACCCTGTGAATTATTCCACCAGCATGGTCTTGCCATGATGGTAGTACCCAGTTAGTAACCAGGCAGATGGAAGATCCACCCCTCCTAGTATTCAATCTTGGTCATTGGATACTCTTTGAGTCCCCTCACTCATTTAAGCAATTTAGAGTGCTCACTGGAGCTGTTTGATCCAAAACTAATAAACTACAGGACAGCCCTTCCTGTCCCAGACTTCATGAAGGCTGGTAAGCTAGCCCTTGTCTGTACACAAGCATTTTCCAGTGTGCTAGTTCTCCTCAGCTCCAGACCTCCTTGCTGGTTCCTGGAGTCCACCACTGCTTCACTGTGCCCTCAGGTGATGTCCCTGTGTAAGTTCCCTCAGCCAGAGGTGGCTGGAATTCTAATCCCTTGTCTCACTGTGAGCAGCAAATAAGGAGATGTTTCTAATCTGCCTCTTACTCCAATAATTCATTATTTTTTTAAATTTTCATTACTGGGAACAAAATAAACACTGCTTATACATGTACAATGTAGGATACATATACATACATATATAAGTATATATGTATATGATATGTAATTTATGTTATATATTTTTATATATATGTATATATATGTATGTACACACAGAGACATCTATAATTAGCTATTAATAGCAGTACCTGCTGCAAGTTGCTGTTAAAAATGTGATCTCTGAACTAACACTGTCTGACTTCTGATCTGTATTCCCATTTTTATAATAGCATAAGACTCAGCAAACACTGAGGTTGAGTGATGAATAAACTCTGTAAATAACCTGATGCCACCTGTGTAAGATAGCAATAAATAGAAATTATGTCAAAGTTCAAAGATATGAGTTTAAATTCTCTGGACAGGAAAACTAGGAATATATTTTGGTGGGAGAGAACTCAAACTTATCGGCTCACCAGGAAACTTCTTTGGCATTGCTTTTTAATGAAGAAATATTTTTCTCAAAGTCATCAAAAGTAACTCTTAAAGTTTTCCTGAAATTTTAGTTAACTACTTTTTATTTCTATCAATGGAAAAGAGAAAGAGAATTTGCATATATTGATGGATGATGTACACTGGTCAGTGTATGGGAACAGCATTCAGTAGATCTGATTTAATAGCAGAGAGTAAAAAAGAAGCTGTTGTACTTCTTGCTTTTTACCATAAAAGTTAATAAAAATATTGAAAATCTCTAAATTTTTTGCTACCAACTATAGTGCATATTTATTACCAAAGCAAATGTTGAAATAAAAATTCTTATGTTCTTTTTTTTTTTTTTAAGATAGAGTCTCATTTTATTGCCCTTGGTAGAGTGCTGTGGTGTCACAGCTCACAGCAACCTCCAAATCCTGGGCTTAGGTGATTCTCTTGCCTCAGCCTCCCAAGTAGCTTGGAATACAGGCAATACAATACTCAGCTATTTTGTTGTTGTTGTTGTTGTTGTTGCAATTTGGCCAGGGCCAGACTCAAACCCACC
Organism: Arctocebus calabarensis; assembly: GCA_963573935.1. NCBI lineage: Eukaryota > Metazoa > Chordata > Mammalia > Primates > Lorisidae > Arctocebus > Arctocebus calabarensis. Next base: position 30,630 of record CAUYON010001784.1, read on the forward strand.
ACCTGTAGTATTGGGGCCAGAGCCCTACGCGCTGAGCCACAAGCACTGCCCCTAAAAGTTCTTATGTTCTAGTGAAACCACACACAACTAGTTTCATAAGTGCATACATTCCAATTGGTCTTTAGAATCTTAACTATTTACCGAATGTTTGACATTATGCCAGAAGTTGTATATTGACATTATAAAGCCACTGATGTAGAAATAGTAACCTTTGCTCAGGAAGATATTAGAGGAAAGATAGAAGTAATCTCAAAACCACCATGCTTAAGGGAATTCCATAATCACTGCCACATGCAGGGTATGTACATGCAAAATAAAGCAGGTAAAGTACTAAAGAATTCTTGGTGAAGACCAAGACATGTCCAGTTCTAGGTATTTCTAGCAAGAGAGGTGAGCATCTGGCATTGCTGAAGACTGTCTGAATTATTTCAAACAACTACAAGTTTGAGCTGTGTATATCCACTACCCACTCCCCCCCAAAAGTTATACAGTTTACACTTCCAAGGCTCTAGCTGCTATTAGATGCTAATAACTGTTAAATTTATTTCAAGACAACTCCTTTTATAACCTTAAAAATTAATGTTCCTCCCTAACATAATTTATCTTTATTATTATAAAATCACATTCTATAACAATTTTAGTTTATTCCACAAACCACACCTCCAAATTTTCTTAGTTTTGCTTTCTCTATCCATTTCTGAGAGGTAATGAGACATCCGTCACCTACCTGTGTAGAAAGTGGCTACAGGTTTGTTTGAAGGGATCCTACTCTCACAGAACTTAGCACTTGACAGGGGACTTTTAAAAACCTATTGGTGTGTCACAAAGCATTTTGAAATAATTAAGCCTTGTGTTGGTTATGTTTTTAGTTTAACACTTAACAGTGAACATAGTAAAAGCATAAATATCCAACCATAGATATATGAGGAAGTAGCGTGTAACCACTGGTAAAAAAGCAGCACAAGTCAGTTAAAAATGGAAACATGCTGTATAAATATTTTCTAACTTTGCCTTTTTATTTGAACTCACACAAAACACTTTACTTTGTCCAGCAAGATTTACACCTAATTTTTATGTGATTTGAGCTTAAACTGCAACTATTTTCGGATCTTGGCTTTACTCTCTTGATATTTTTAAAGAAATATACAGAGGAGTTTGGCTCTAATGATGTAATACATTTTCAAAGTTTGTTGCTTTGAAAAGATAATCCTACCACCACTGGTTATCCCTCATTATTTGTCTTCTTCAGAAATATTTTCCTGAAAATATTAAAAAGACTGAAAAAAATTCCAACCAATAAATTGGAAACTTAATAGCTCTGCAGAAATCTTGTTGCTGATATTCAGAATACAGTTTTACTGCCATATAAACATAAACCCACATTTAAGGAAAGTTTTGTCTGGTTAGCAGGATGTGTGATATTTAAACTGGTTGCTAGAGGGAGCTCTTTTTTATTATTAATAGAAGCAATTATCTAAAAAAGAAATAAAACTTAAAAGAAAACTAACCGATTTTTTTAATTAGAAGTAACATATGAAAGTACAATGGATGCCTGACATTCGATTCAAAATTTATATTCTTATTTACAATTTTCCTTTGAATAAGAAAAGATAGAGAAAAACCAGGTCACGTTCAACATTTCCACAGGGAAAGTGCCACGTTCTGACACAGACAACACCTCAGATTTATTTTCTGTAAGTTGTTAGTGTGAATTGAAAGGCTTGCTATGAAAAGAATATAGATTTACTTTAGGAAAAAAAGGCAGTGAAAGATCAGCCCTCTCACTTAGAGGGACAAGCATTCTAAGACAGGAGAAAACACAGAACTTTTGCCAGGCAAATCGTCCCTTTGGCCCAGGTAACAGGACCTCAACTATGGGCTGTCACCTGCTGTACCCTCCCTTCTTTCAAGTGCTCCATGGAAAGCAAGAGCCACATGTGAGAGAAAAATTTTTACAAAAATGGGATGAGGAGGAAAAAACCTTATCCTTTTACCAATTAGTTTGCTTACTTTTGCCTCTTCTGTCTCAGACCACCGGGGATCTGGAATTAATATATCTAGGGCCAAATCCACTTCAGCTCAGCCACAGTTTTGGCAAACTGAGCTTTCCTTGTGTGGTTTGGTGTGCCGTTGGCCTCCTCTGTCTGCTGGTCAGGTAGTTACTTCTCTCTAACCATGAAATTTGTGGGCAAGGTTCTTAAGTCTTTTTCTTACTCTTTCCATAGCATAGAAATTGGAGCATTAATATTTATTTAAAGGTCAGAGTCCTTGACGGAAAAATTTGTGGAGCTTCGCTGTCCCTTGTGGTACATGCTCAGGAGACTGAAAGCTCAGGACATTCCCCAGAGAAGGGTTTCAACTTAATTATACCCCAAATCTATGGGTGTAATTGAGTTCATCCATGGTATGAACTTTTAACTGAGTCTAGAGTTCTTGACCACACACTAGACCTTCTATAAACCTGAGGTAGGCTCTGAGGGTGTGGTCTGTACTCTGCAGACTCCAGTGTCCGGGTTAGAAAAACAGGCGGGTGCTTTCTCAGAATGTTACAGTCATTTTTTAATTCACCTCTGCCTAACATTAAAGACTGAAACTTTTTATTTTTTTAATGCCACACATTTAAAATATTAACCAAATACTACCATGTCAGAAAAGGTAATTCTTTTATAGCAAAAGGACAATGAGTTTTTAAAACACTAACAGCTTCTGATATTTGGGAATCTCAAAGCACCATCAGTGGAAACCTAACTACACATCCCCCTGGTTTTCACAGTGTGGCTTTTAGATAACTAGAACCCATCAAGGTTCTAGGTGGTCTGGGGGGGAAGCTCAAGATGCAAGTTACACATACGCAACAACATATTTTTATAAATGTGTTGTCCACTGTAGAGCTGAGCTTGTGCTGGAAAGCATAAAAATGAACTTTTAAAAACAATTAACCACAATAATGATTACAGAGCCAAGAAATAACACCATAAAATGGTATTGAAGACTGTGCAATATCAAAAGAGAATGCAATTGGGTAGGTGGTCCTCAGGGCCTTCAGCCATGCCTAAGTGGTCTGGGAAATTATCCCAGAGCAGCGGTGAATCAGCATAATTTTCCCAAAATCTCTTACAGGTGAATATTTATCTCAAAGAATGGCTCACATTTTCCAAAGTTTGGTGCTTTTTTCCCTATATTAATATATACTTTTTCTTTTTTTAAGAATTTAAAACTCAGATCTCCAGTAGTCTTTAATATACTTACTATAGACGTAAAAATGTGTTAAAACATGCATAAAAGTGTAAGAATGAATAAAAATCACAATTTACAAAGATATTGGTTAATATTCCAAAAGTGTAACCAGTGAACATAGCCTGTGGGGTATTTTTTATTGGTATTCACTTCCATAACTTGAATTCACATACATAAGTAGTTTATAACCAGAATGTCACAAGTTAACACAGATTATACATTGAAATTTCTGTTCACATAGGTAACATGTGCCGGTACATGAATCAGAAGCAGGCATTTAGAATTGTGGCCAAATAGTCTTAAAGATGCAGAAATGTAAAATTACATCTTGAAAATATGAAGAGACTGTCCTCAAACTTCAAATATCAAATGTTGTTCACTCTCAGAGGCTGAGACAAGTGGATTGCTTAAAGTTAGGAGTTCAAGACCAGCCTAAGCAATAGTGAGACCTCCCATCTCTAAAAATAGCTGGATGTGTGGCAGGCACTTGTAGTCCCAGCTACTTGGAAGATTGGGTCAAAAGCATCACTTAAGCCAAAGAGTTTGAGGGATCTGTGAACTGTATGGCTGCGGCACTCTACCAAGGGCAACAAAGCGAGACTCTGTCTCAAACAAACAAACAAATAAACAAACAAAATCAAATGTTGCTTATACCAGAATGTATGATAGCTACAGGATTCAAGTTTTAATGAATTAAACATTTTGAGTGTATGATATGCAAAATTTATCTCTTGAAAGCTCTCTATACTCAGAAGTAAATAGAAAAGAAATGTTTTGAGTTAGAGAAACCACCCATTTATACTAACATAAATGTCATTTGGGATCAAGCATTTATTTATCACATACATAGTCACAGTGAACTTGTAACTGATTTTCCAAGGAATCTTATGGCACAGAGATGGTTTTTAATAATGGCAGCTATTGCTAGTTTGTCAACATTTGGGAGTGGAGTAGAACCTGTGGTTTTCGGTTTTCCAACAGATTTGAAGTGCTTGAGGAATCCTAAATTATAATTCCAATTTTAATTACTGAATTCTTCTCAACTAAGAAATGATCTCCTCCAGACCAGGCTTTCAATTATAGGGAAAAGTTCATTCTCCAAATTTCTATGAAAGGACGGGGTGTCAGAATAAAGGTGACTGTCAAATTCTATCAAATATTGGTGGATAGGCCTTAGTGTTTATCATTTAGATAAGAGGCAATAGACAAGTGTCAAGTCAAACCTGTGAGAAAGTTCAGAATGGCAGATTAAAAAGATAAGTAATGGAAATATCCTTGACAAACTATCGCAGGGGTTAAAGGTTTTACTTTAGTTCTACTGATGTATGATTTAAGAAAAATTACTTAATCTCTTTGAGCTTCTATTTTTCTGTCTATTGGATGTAAATGATACCTATCCTATTGGCTTACTGTGAGAATTAAATAATATCTGTAAAACTAGTAACATTGCATTTGTTCTAGCATATGTGTTGCACAAATGCTTCCCCATTATTTCCCCCTCCATTCAATTCAAAATATACACAAATAGGAAGTAGTCTGTCTTGAACCTATCTAGTCTTCTTGTCCATGGAAGATAAGATCAGGCAGAGGCTATTTTTCTTCCAATTCCTTTCCAGATCTTTATATTACCTGAAAATATAAAGTTCAGAGTTTTCAGGCAAAAAAAAAGTCACTAGTTGGAGTGCCTTTAGGTTCTTAGCCAGTAAAGATTTACCTGGAATAAGAATTTATTAGCTTACTCAAAACTGAAAATAAGTAGGATTGACTATACTTATATCAGATAAAACAGGCTTCAAATCCAAAGCTGTAAAGAGAGACAAAGAAGGACACTATATAATAGTAAAGCAATCAAATCAGCAAGAGAATATAGTAATTATAAATATATATGCACTCAACACCAGAGCACCCAGAGATAGGGTCTGGCAGAAGTAATGCCTTTTTGTGTTTGAGTATGATATTATTATGTTACAAAATTACATGAAAATGATGTAAATTATAAATAATGTCCCTTTTTAAGAGCTGATAATCTATGCCAATCTTGTATTACAAAATCATCATGTGATTCTGTAATATAATACCACACTCAAGCATAAAAGGGCATTATTTTTGTTGACCCATTAAAAACCAAATAGTATTAGACTGAAAGAGAAAGATAGACTCTAATACAATAGTAGTTGGAGACTTCAACACTCCAATCTCAGCATTGAACAGTCATCTAGACATAAAATTAACTAAGAAGCATAAGATTTCAACTGCACCATAGACCAAATGAGCATTACAGATATTTATAGAACATTTCACCCCAAAGCTGCATTAGTTGCATTCTTTTCACCAGCACCTAGAATATTCTCCAGCATTGGCCACATCTAGGAACACAAAAGAAGTCTCAAAAATTTTTTAAAAATAAAAACAATATTAAGTGTCTTTTTTTTTTTTTTTGAGAGTGTCACTCTGTTGACCTAGGTGAAATACAAAGGTGTCATCATAGCTCACAGCAACCTCTAACTCTTGGACTCAAGAAAGCCTCGTGCCTCACCTTCCCAAGTAGCTAGGACTACAGGAAACCACCATGACACCTGGCTAGTTTTATTTTTTTCATTTATTTGTTTTTTTATTTTTTTTTTTTTTTGGCTGGGGCTGGGTTTGAACCCATCAGCTCTGGCATATGGGGCTGGTGCCCTACTCACTGAGCCACAGGCACCACCCTTTTCATTTATTTTTTATTTTTTTATAGAGTCAGGGTCCTGCTCTTGCTCAGGCTGGCCTTTAACTCCTGAGCTCAAGCAATCCACCTGCCTCAGCCTCCCAGAATGTGAGGATTACAGGCATGGTTCTTATCTGACCACAATGAAATAATGCTAGACCTCAATAACAAAGACCATTTGTAGCTACACAAATACACAAAAATTGAACAACATGCTTCTAAACAACCAGTGGATAGAGGAATAAATTAAGAAAAAAATTAAAAATTGCTTGAAATCAATGAAAATGGAATTGCAATAGACACTATAGCCTATATAACAATATTTCATAGAATTTTTTTATTAAGTAATTTGTACATAGATCATGAATATATTTATGCTATTATGGGATTCAATGTGTTGATTATTTATACAAACTGGAGTGCTTACATCCTACTAATTAACATAGCCTTCACCTTATTTACCCAATTACAGTGTTAAGACATTCGTATTCTACACCTGATAGATCCAACTTATACTTGCAATATTCTCCATCAGTGTGGTCCCCCTATTATCCCTTCTTATATTGACCCACCCCCATCTCTTTCCCTCCCTTTCCCCTTTCCTCCTTCATCCTAGGCTATAGTTGTGATTCATCTTTCATATGAAAGTGTGAGTGATTATAAATTGGTTTCATAGTAGCACTGAGTACATTAGATGTTTTTTTTTCCATTCCTGAGATACTTTACTAAGAAGAATATTTTCCAGCTCCATCCATGTAAACATAAAAGAGGTAAAGTCTCCATTTTTTTTAATGCTGCATAGTATTCCATGGTATACATATACCATAATTTATTAATACATTCATGGGTTGATGGGCACTTGGGCTTCTTCATGACTTGGCAATTAAGAGTTGAGCTGCAATGAACAATCTGTTGCAAATGTCCTTTTTTTTTTTTTGTAGAAACAGAATCTCACTTTGTTGCCCTCGGTAGAGTGCCATGGTGTCACATAGCTCACAGCAACTTCCAACTCCTGGGCTTAGGCGATTCTCTTGCCTCAGCCTCCCAAGTAGCTGGAACTATAGGCGTCCACCACAACGCCCTGCTATTTTTCTGTTTTGCAGTTCAGCTGAGGCCGGCTTTCAACCTGCCACCTGTGGCATATGGGACCAGCATCCTACTCCATGAGCCACAGGTGCTGCCCACAAATATCTTTGTTGCCAAATGATTTTTGGTCTTTTGCATATACACCTTTTAGAGAAATTGCAGGATCAAATGGCAGGTCAACATTTAGATCCCTGAGTGTTCTCCAAACTTCCTTCCAAAAGGAACACACTAGCTTGCATTCTCAACAGCAGTGCAGAAGTGTTCCCTTTTCTCCACATCCATGCCAATATCTATAGTTTTGGGATTTTGTGATGTGGGCTACTGTTGCTGGAGTTAGGTGGTATCTCAGAGTGGTTTTGGTTTGTATTTCTCTGATGATAAACAATGATGAGCATTTTTTCATGTGTCTGTAGACCATACACCTGTCTTCTTCAGAGAAGCTTCTGTTCATGTCTCTGCCCATAATGAAATGAGATCACTTGTTTTTTTCTTAGCAATAAGTTTGAGTTCTTTGTGGATTCTGGTTATTAGACATTTTTTGGAAACATAATTTGCAAAAATCCTCTCCTATTCTGAGGGCCGTCTATTTGCTTTATTAAGTGTGTTCTTGGCAGTGCAGAAGCTTTTTAATTTGATCAGATCCCAGTAATGTCTTTTTGACGTTGCTTCAATTGCCTGGAACATCTTCCTCATAAAGTAATCTCCCAGGCCAATTTTTCAAGTGTTTCCCCTGCACTCTCTCCAAGAATTTTTTTTTTTTTTTTGGCAGTTTCTGGAGGGCTGGTCTTGAACTAACCACTTCCAGCATATGGGACCAGCACCCTACTCCTTTGAGCCACAGGCAGTGCCCTCTCCAAGAATTCTTATAGTTTCATGTCTCAAGTTTAAGTCCTTTAACCAGTGAGACTCAATTTTTGTTAGAGGAGAAAGGTGTAGGTCTAATTTCAGTCTTCTATAGGTCACCAGACAATTCACCCAGCACCATTTATTAAATAGGGACTCTTTCTCCCAATTTATATTTTTGATAGGCTTATCAAAGATCAAATGAAAATAAGTATCTGGGTTCACCTCTTTATCTTCAATTCTGTTCCATACATCCACCTCTCTATTTTTGTACCAGTACCATGCTGTTTTGATCACTATTGATTTATAGTATAGTCTAATTCTGGAAGCGTGATTCCTCCCAATTTGTTTTTATGTCTGAGTAATGTCTTGGCTATTTGAATTTTTTTCTGTTTCCATATAAAATGAAGTACTAATTTTTCCAGGTCCTTAAAGTATGACAGAGGTGCTTTGATAGGGATCGCAAAAATCTGTAGATTGCTTTAGGTCGTGTAGACATTTTAACAATGTTGATTCTTCCCAGCTATGAGCATGATATATTTTTCCATTTGTTAACATCTTCAAATATTTCTTTTCTCAGAGTTTCCTAATTCTCTTTATAGAGGTTTTTCACATCCTTAGTTCGATACATTCTCAGATATTT
>CAUYON010001793.1:0-21080 GCA_963573935.1 Arctocebus calabarensis
CATGCACCGAGGCTGGCAGGTTCAAACCCGCCCAGGCCTGCTAAACAACAGTGACAACTGTAACAACAAAACCAAACAGCTGGGCGTTGTGGCGGGCGCCTGTGGTCCCAGCTACTTGGGAGGCTGAGGCAAGAGAATCGCCTAAGCCCAGGAGTTGGAGGTTGCTGTGAGCTGTGACATCACAGCACTCTACCGACGGCAACATAGTGAGACTCTGTCTCAAAAGAAAGAAACAAACAACAACAACAACAACAAAAAACCAAATGGAATATCTGGGAATGAAAATAACTCTGCAAGTGAAAAGCTCAATGGATGGAATTAACAGCAGATTAATCACTGCAGCAGAAAAGATCAACAAACTTAAAGACAGGGTAATGACATCTCTCCATTTGAGAAATATTCTAACTACAGGAGAGGGACTTTAAATACAAAGCCTGAGAAATGAAAGTGAGAGGGTGGAAAATGATACAGGGGGGGAACGCTAATCGTAAGGGAGCTGTGGGACTGTGCACTGCCACACAGGTAAGTTGTAGGAGAGGAATGCCGTCACCAGAAATACAGAGGGCCTGTCATGATGATGGAAGAAAAAATCAATTCACCAACAAATACCAGCCCTAAGTTTGTATAATCCAGTAATAAATCTTCAAAATACATGAAGAAAATAATAATAGAACTGAAAAGATAAGTAGGAATCTATTGGAGACTTCAATACTTTTCTCTCAATGATTAATAGAAATAGAAAATTTAGCAGGAAAGCAAAGGACACGGACGCACTATCAACCAGCTTTATCTGATTAACCTTTATTCAAAATTCCCTCTAATGAAAGCAAAATAAATATTGTTTACAGGTGCATATGGGACGCTTACCAAAGAAAATCATATTTTGACTGTCAAACAATTTTCCAGTATAAAATGATTTAAAGCATGCAGACCACGTTCTTTGACCACCGGGAACTGAACTTCCATCAAATTTCAGAAGCTGGGAACTATGCTATTCAGCTATCTATTTATCTTAAGGAATTGGGATAATTAGTGCCCACAAAAATAATTTGAGGCACTGAAAATATCCTGATATGTCTTATGAATAAGTCTTCATAAAAATTAAATGTAAAAGTGGTATAATATTTATTTTACGAAATTTTCAAATGTATTCAAAACTTGCCAGAGTAGTTCAATGAAAGCTATATACACAACACTCAAATCCCACAATTATCAAGAAGATGACAGATTTGCTTCACCAATCCATCCATTTTTCTTTTCTTTGGAAAATTTTGAGAGCAGATTCCAAACACCATAGTATTTCACTCCTATATATTACAGTTTGCCTCTCTAAAAAGCTAGATATTTTCTTGTGTGATCACAATTCCATTATCCACTGCTTACTGCAAGTAATAATAATCCTTTTTTTTAGACAGGATCTGGAGTGCAGTGACATTGTCATAGCTCATTGCAGCCTCAAGCTGCAGGGCTCAAGTGATCCTCCAGCTTCAGCCTCCTGAGTAGCTGGGACTGACGTTTGTGCCACCACACCCAGTTAATTTTTTTTTAATGTTTTGTAGACCCAGGAGCTTGCTGTGTTGCTCAGGCTGGTCTTGAACTCCTGGCCTCAAAGGATCCTTCTATCTCAGGCTCCCAAAGTGCTGGGATTGCAGGCATAAACAACTGCACCAGGCCCACTGTAACTAAATGGAAGGAGTGTAACTAAAGTTTGGCTAAGGAGGAAGTCTTTGTCAAAGGAGACCACATTTTCAATCAAATCCCTTACTTTAGCTCTCTACTTCATCCACCTTTCATAGTACCTGGAACATTAAATTCCTGATCCATTCTGGAATTCTGAAGTCTAGTTCTTTCGTTGAATATCTGTTAAAGGTAAACATGTCTTGTCTTTGTTTTTCTGAAATGACTTTAGTCCATCCTTGCTGTGAAGAATCGTTTAGCTGGGTATAAAATTCCAAGTTAGCAGTAATTTTCCTTTATTACATTATAGACATCACTTTAAAGCCTTTTGGCATATATTGTTCCTAATAAGAAGTCCATTGGCAGCTTGTTTCTTCTTTTGTAGAAAATCTTTCTCCTAGCAACTTCTTCAGAATTTTGTTTGTTTTTCATTATCATGGATATTGATCTTTATTTGTCCTGTTTGGCAATTGATATGCCTTGTCTGAGTGCTCATGTCGTCAATTCTGAAAAATTCTCAGCCATTACCCCCCCCCCCTTTTTTTTTTTAGTAGAGACAGAGTCTCACTTTATCACCCTCGGTAGAGTGCCATGGCGTCACACATCTCATAGCAACCTCCAGCTCCTGGGCTTGGGCGATTCCCTTGCCTCAGCCTCCCGAGTAGCTAGGACTATAGGCACCTGCCACAACGCCTGGCTATTCTTTTGTTGCAGTTTGGCCAGGGCCGAGTTTGAAACCCGCCACCTTCAGTATATGGGGCCAGTGCCCTGCCCATTGAGCCACAGGCGCCGCCCAGCAATTACCTTTTTAAAATAGGGCCATACTGTTATTTTCTATATTGTCTATAATTGGAGTTCCCAATAGGCATATGTTAAATCTTCTTTACCTGGCTTCTATGTCTTTTAACTTTTCTTTTGTATTTTCCGTGTCTTGATAGTTCTGGTACTCTCTTGATCAGTTTCTCACTACTAACTTGTTCCAGTACTGTCTTGATCAGTTTCTCACTTACTAACGACCAATTTGCTAACTCTTTCTTCTTTGTGTGCCATTTATCCCACACATAGAGGTTTCTAAAACATTTAATCGCCACATCTTTCATTCCTAGCATTTTTTTTTTTTTTTTTTTTGCAGTTTTTGGCCGGGGCTGGGTTTGAACCTGCCACCTCCGGCATATGGGGCCGGCGCCCTACTCCTTTGAGCCACAGGTGCTGCCCCATTCCTAACATTTTTGATTGGATCTTCCCTGTATTCTTCCCTCTGTTTTTTTGGATATCTTTCTTGGTTTGTTTACAAATCTCTGAGAATTTTAAACATATACAGGATGGACATAAAGTTCATGTGCAATTTCCTATGTTAAACTATTTTAAATTGCACATGCACTTTATGTCCACCTTGTATAATGTTATATCTCTTTCAATGATTTACTCTTTTAATTTCTCGCATTTGTGGTGTTCATTGAGTAAGTTTCATCACATTTTTTTTCACGTGTTCTGAATATTAAAATTCATCTTGAGCTGGTGGTTTCTGTTTTATCTTGCTTTTGCCTTCTCTCCCTCAGCTGGCCCTCTGTGTGTGAAGTTTTATAGTGGCCTTCAATGGGTTCAGAGTTCAGAACCAAGTCTTACCCCTGTAGTCTGGGATTTCCTCCCTTGGGGGTATGTGGCTGATTAGGCCCAGGCACTGGTTCCATAGCTCTTTCTAACTTCTGATGGCAGCAGCTTCTTCTTGGCCGTATTTACAATCAGAGAAGCCTATACAGCCCACCCCTGGCCCCTGGGAACCTCTGGTCCATGTAGCCTCAACCTCTGTATAGAAGCAGAGCCTCTAATGCCCACTGCCCTGGTTGGCAAGGGGGGGTGTGGGGAAGGTGAGTTGATTCGTTTCTTACGTCTGAAGGCCCACGGGTACTATGTCCTCTTAAGTAACCACGATTAAGCAATAGGATGTCATTTTTATGTAATTAATGCTTGACTCAGAGCCACTGCCATTCTAAGGCTGCTCTGTGCAGACTTCCTATGCTTGCTGGCCTACCATCATGAGCTGAATAAAGGGCACATCACAATTACCTTTGGCTCCTTTTCTTCAGTCTGTCTGAATCTGGTGTGACCCTCTCAGGCCCCAACCTCTCGCACTATAGGGGGTATCCCCTGCTACCTCTGCCTTCTCAAGTCCCGAGTCTATGGCTTCCATCTGAGGTTTCTGTTGAGAGTTTCTGTTCTTTTCCAGTGCCCCAGGAAATTTAGCTTGCCTTTGAGTTCAGCTATTAAACATGAAAAGACCTGCTGTTGATAGGAGTTGGTGTGGGTGGCTCCAGTGTGAAGCTAACCAAAAGTCCCACAGTGCTGTTCTTCACGTTGACTGGGGTCCTGCTTGAGTTCTCACACCCCCATCCCTCCCACCATAGCCCTGCTCAGGCCTCCACCACCTCTTGTCTAACTGAGCACCACCCTCCCAGGTCTGCCTCCAGCCTGGTGCCCTGCCTTGTAGCTGGCAGGCCATGTCCTCATTAAAAAGTGTGCAAGGGCTCTGGATTGCCCTAGCTGTGGGTGCCCCGATCCCCTCCTGGGCGTTCCTGAAGCAATTCTCCCAGGCTGCCACAGGACCCTCAGTCTCTGTTGGAAGTGTTCCCAGCTGTGCCTCCCTCCCCTGTGCATATGGCTGGGAAACAGATCAGGACTCCTGGGTTCTGGCAAATCTGGGCTTTGTGCAAAGGAGGTGCTCAGTTTATTCGGCTAATGTCCCGAGGCCAAGCCTGCAGCCAGCCCTCCTCTGCAGGTGTGGCTCCTGCCCCACCACAAGTGGACTGGCCTCAGGTGGGGCGGTAGAGGATCAGGGGTTTTAATCATCTATGCTTGTGACCCGCCCAAGGGGGAAAATAGCTTCTGTATGAAAAATGGAACAAGATCAAAGGAGCAAATAAACTGACGAAGATCTCCTCAGTGAGCCAGCACAGGCTGAATCTCAGCGGTCACCACACACAGAAAATGGGAGTCGATACCTACCCAGAGAAAAATCAAATACCATACATTCTGCAGCGACTTGCTGATCAATGCAAACCCCTTTGCTATTAACATTTCTCCCAGCAAAGTGTATTCACTCATCACGCCCCGTATGCACCATCTGTTTGGGTACAGTGTGCCTCCCCATGTTCAGAAGATATACGTGCAACTGGAAGGAGGAAGATCCTTTTCATGCAGCATGCTCTGGTATCCCTGAATTACAAGAAAAATTATTTTCACTACAAAATAAGCAATTTACATTGTCAGGTAATATCAGTTGCATTTGCAAACTTGCAGTGGGGGAAGATCTTTCCTTGCTTAGATGAAATCAACGTGGCACCAACACACTGAAAACATCTGATTAACCCTTGTCAGTGAGTGGCTGGTGGCTGTGGGGAGACTGCGCCAGCCTCTTGGGATCTCCTGCCCACAGACCAAGTGCGGGGCCGCTGGGCTCAGATACACAGCACAGTCTGAAATGGCTTTTGTGAATGGCTATTTAAAGAGTAACTTTTTTTTTTTTTTTTTTTGTAGAGACAGAGTCTCACTTTATCTCCCTCAGTAGAGTGCCGTGGCGTTGCACAGCTCACAGCAACCTCCAACTCCTGGGCTTAGGCGATTCTCTTGCCTCAGCCTCCCAAGTAGCTGGGACCACAGGCGCCCGCCACAATGCCTGGCCGTTTTTTGTTGTTGTTGTTGCAGTTTTGGCCGGGGCTGGGTTTGAAACCACCACCCACAGTATATGGGGCCGGCGCCCTGCCCACTGAACCACAAGCGCCGCCAAGAGTAACTACTTTTTAAATTTACCTTAATGTTTGGGGGAAAGAATCCCCATTTGTGGAGGGAGATGATAATTGGTTTTCCTGAGCTCTGAAAGCTGAGTTGAATTTTCTGTCTCCAGAAGAAAACTTTTTTCTTGAATTCATGTATAAATAGCCAACTGTCTTTGAGTTTTCTAAATTTTCCCACAAATTCTTTACATGGGAAGGTGGCACCCTAATCTTAGTGGTATCTTCTTTTCTATTCTCAGAAACTTCCTGTGCTAGAGCCTCATCTGCACTGCACCTTGTGGAATTTTCTGTTAGCCTCTGAACTAACCCTAGACTAAGTGGCCAAAGCAGAGGGTGGAGTTGGCGGGGTCCTCCAGGGGCTCAGGCCAGCACCTCTCTGTCCTTTGCCCCTAACCACCAGCTCCCAGGAAACGAGTGATAGAATTTTCCCACCGGAGTGTCAATGCCGGAGACCACGTCACTGTGTCATACACAAGAACTTTCTGGTTTTAAGGAAAATAAATCATAGTTTGAATGGTGGAGCCCTTAGCTCTGGCTGGACTGCCCAGTGAGTGAGCAAGGATAGCTGTTGTTGCTGGACAGACCCCGTCCATGCCCTCCCAGGCCTGCCCCCGGGCTTTGCAATTTTGGGCCTTGTGAATTTCACACGTGCGTAATCCAAGTGGACTCCCTGCCCATGACATGGGCCACCGGGTGGACAATAGAGGCTATAAACACTCGTGGCCCTCTGCTGTGGTTGAGGGCACTCCCCCAAGGCAGACTGGATCTGCTCAAGAGGGTTACCCAGCGACTGGTGTAAGCAACTATGCTGGGGGCCTTTTCCACTTCTTCCTCCTAAGCCTGGGCTTTCCCTCATATGGGGTCCTGAGGCCAGAGTGAGGGACACTTCTATCTGGGTTTGGTGTGGCTAACCTTGCAGGGCGCTAGGGCTCACGGTCTTATCAGCAATGCCTTCTGGGCACCTGTCACCCTCACCGATGGGCTTGTCACAACACAGATGTTTTTGTTTCCTTTCCTAAGGGCAGACTGAGCTGAGCTTACTGGGGAAATCACGTGTCTTGCCCCATTCAGTATCGCACCTCGGTCTTTATTATTAGCGGAGGGAAGGGGCTGGAGGGGAGAAGCTGATCAAGCCTTCTAAGGGTCTGCAGCAGAAATCAGCACACAGCCCCCCTGGTGTGAGGTCAGTGGGGAGGGGAGAGGTGCCACCACCGGGAGGTGGGTGGAAGAGGCCCAGAGCAGCCCTGACGAGGGGTCTGCGCCCTGTGCTGTGTGGCCTTGGCCTTTAAAGAACGAAAGGGAAAGGAGTAGCTGCCCGGTTTGGAAAGTGTGCTGTGTTCCTTGCAGCCCTCTGCCCAGAGGGTTGGCGGTGACCTGGGCAGGACACCACAGTCTCTGGCGCAGCAGCTGCCGGCCATGAGGTTTGTCCTGTCCTGCAGAGACCACTGCCCGCTTCCTTCTAGGGACAACAAGTGCCCT
The DNA here is from genome assembly GCA_963573935.1 of Arctocebus calabarensis. Classification (NCBI taxonomy): domain Eukaryota; kingdom Metazoa; phylum Chordata; class Mammalia; order Primates; family Lorisidae; genus Arctocebus; species Arctocebus calabarensis. The sequence goes on from CAUYON010001793.1 coordinate 6,948, forward strand.
GGTGGGACTGCCATGGAAAAGGACTGGGTTGGTGACTGGTAACGGGTCCTTCGAGGAGTCATTTCTCACTCCTTTGGCCAAATATTTCCTTGTTGCCTAAATTAATTCTGTGGTCTCTTTAGATGAGGAAGATGTCTCCCTAGACCCCTAGGATCAGGGCTTCAAGACTACCTTTAAGACGGACTTTGAGGTGAAAGGTATGTTAACCAGTTTGATGAAAGTATGCCAAATTGTATATAAAACTAGCACTTTGTACCCCATAATTCATCACAGCTATGATTTAATTACAAAAAAAAAGATGGACTTTGGAAGTTTCTGGAAACTTTGTAGTTGCCCAGGTGTCTTTCATTTCCCTGCACATGTGACCAGCAAATGTGTTCAGATAAGACAGGCCATGGGCTCAGTTTGAAGGGCTTGCAGAGCAGTGGGGCTAGGAGGGTGCCTGGTGCTGAGGGTCCCTCTGCCCAGGGGCGCAGGGGGCTGCAGAGCAGAATGGAGAGGAAACGGCCTGGATAGAGGGAGGTTGGAGGGAGAGCAGGGGCTGCGCCGCGGCAGTGAGGGCACTGGGACAGGGACGGGGTGCGGCTGGGCCCTGGCAATGGCAGGTGGGGAGCTCTTGTCTGCAGTGTGGAAGTATCTGGGGTTCTTTCCCAGAATGCCTCAGGGGCCAGGTGGGTGAAAGCCCCTCGGGAGAGATGTGCGTTTCATCTTCTCGACCAGACAGCCAAGACCTGTCACTTCCGCATGAGCATCTGGGCCCCAGTCTCCTGCTCCCCACCCTGCTTTCCCAGTGCTGAGCAGGGCCTGTCCTACCAGGGTGAGTAGAGACCTCGGCGGGGCCTGGGCCTGGCTGCACCTCATGGAAACACCGATGTGCGCTGACGCTGGGGTCTTGAGGACACATTGATGTGCTGAGGACAGACAGGGGAATGGCTGGGAGTGAGGATGGGGGTCCTCTGCTATGACTACAACTTGGGAGCAAATGCAGAAAGTGGGGACAGTGGAAGCCAGGGGGCGAGGATACTGGGGTAACCCAGCCCTGCTGTGGCCTGGGCTTCCTGCGGCCTCCATTCAGGCCCCTCACCCCCGTCCCTTAGCAAATGGGCCCCTGGCTTGCCTGCTGGGTCTAGGCTGAGGGAGCAGCAGAGCTCCTGTGTGCAGGTCGGGAGCTCAGGAGGTGTGAGAAGCAGGTGTCTGAGGCCGCTTCGAGATGGTTCTTTGTGTTGCCCGGGGCTTCAGTCCTCTGTTAACATGGGAGGCTGAGAGGTGATGTTTTCCTGCCCCGGAGCCCAGGACAGAGGTCCAGGCGCACTTAGCAGTGCCCACCCAGCTCCTTGGAACCTGGTGCCACAGTGCAGCCTGAGGCCTTCTGGGTGGCACCCTGCCCGCCGTGCAGATTCTGTCAGTCCTACCAGGTGACGGGTGAGCGTCGTCATGTCCATTTCTGGGACTGTGAGGCTGATGGGAAGTGAACGCCTACAGTTCCCAGAGGCAGAGGGGGAGCTCACACCCCCGGGCTGCAAACGGAGCAAGCCGGGAGGCCGGTCACTCTAACTGCAGCTCACATCCAGGGGAAGGGATTGCCTGTCCCTGGCTCCTCTGTTTCTGGATGATTAGAAATTCAACGAGATGCTTCACAGGGACAACAGGAGCAGGGCCGCTGAGGCTTCCCCATGTCCCCTTGGCCCTTCTGTGTGCCAGGCCACCACTGCCTCTGTGTGGTCTTGCCTGGGCCAGTGCAGGCCCCAGTGCTGGGCAGTGCTCAGCGTGGTGTCCTGGGACTGATGCGTCAGCACCCCTCCCCCGTGGCCGGGGTCGCCTCTGCAGGCCCCACTTGACCCAGCAGGGTTGGCCACAGGGGCACACAAACCCTGGACCACACAGGAGCTGTGGGCCGCCCAGCCTCAGTTCCCACGCCCCTGCCAGGGGGCCCAGAACACCACATCTGAAGGCTCTGTCCTTGTCTCCTTTTCTCAGGCCTGCTCTGGGTCTCAGGGTAGTGACACATCGCAGGCCTCATGGGCCACCAGGGCAAGGCCCAGTCTTCCCCTCGCGGCACCTTGTCAGGGCACAGGCGTTGGCGAGAGGCGGTGAGTCCCGGGCTGGCTCTGGCATCGTGGTGGGAGCTTTGTGGTCAGGGCTTCTCCTCCTCCCAGCATCAGGGAAGCCACTCGGACCGTGCTGCTCCATGCTATGGCAGCCTGGGCCCTGCCCACCTCCTGGGACTGCTGCGTCAGTGAGAGCACTTGGGTGACACACTCGCTGCACAGGAATGCCTGTGACAGCGGCTTCCACTCTAAGGCCCTTTCCTGTGTGGCTGTACCAAGGGGACATCAGAACCTCCTCCCCTTGGGAGGTCTGTGTGGAAGCTGCCCGGGATTGGTGCTGAGGGACTCGGGCTGGGAGGGCACTCAGCCAGGGACCTGTTTCCCCGACCTCGGGCACAGGCAAAGTGAGTCTGAGACATCAGCCCCAGGACAACTGGAAAACTAGGGGTGACCCTGAGGAACAGCAGCAAGGTGGTCAGACCAGGTCCAGGGTACACAGAAGCTCTGGGATCGGGTGGGAGGGACCTTCCCCAGGCGTCACAGGGGGGTGCTTTGTGGACAGGAGGCTTTGTTACATGGGCAGGGTTTGGTGCTAACTTGTTATTCATTGTTCATGGGATTTGCTGCCCTAAGTCAGGACTGAGAAAGGCCTTCATATTCTGGCCCCTGCCTCTGGTCAGTCTGGGAGAGGAAACTCAGTCCTTCCCCAAGCCTGCCCTGTGCCAGCCTGTCCTGGCCGAACAGTCGATTGTCATTCACTGGGGCTGATCTGCTTTGCATGGCCATGTCACCAAAGGGCCCAGGTTACCCGTCTTCATGCGACTCTGACCTGGGAGGGTGGGCAGGGATGCTGTGGCTGGGATGGGAGCCTCTTAGGAAAATGTGTGCACTGTTGACCTTTGCAATAAGGTGGCGTGGGAGAAGCAAAGGAAAGCATTTCTGAGGATGAGATTACAGCCCATGTCCCAGTGCTGGCTTCCCTTGACCACTCAGGGAGGCAGAATTTGCCTGCCATGGCCTGTGGCTGCCTGACCCCACTGGCCCCTGCCTAGTGAGAGCTCACACCTCAATCACCTCCCGGGAGGTTAGAGTAGAGATGTGGCAGGGGTGGCTCCTTGTGACCTTACATAAATCACATGTGGCCTCCAAGCCTTTGTGCCTCATCCTTGAAATAGAAGGTCCCTACCTACTAGGCAGAGTGGAGTTTCTGGGTCCCTGGGTTGTGGAAGGAGGGTGTGAACAGTGTGTTGGCCATGCAGCCTCTCGCACTGGGGGCTGGGTCCTGTAGAGTGGCCCTGGCTACCAGGCAGTTTGTATGGTGTTTTCTTTCCTTTTTTTTTTTTTTTCTTAAGAGAGAGAGAAAGAAAAGAGAGAAGGAAGGAGAAAGGGGAGAGAAGTGCAGAGGGAGAGAGAGCAGTTCCAGCAGAGGGAGAGGGCAGTCCCTGCAGGCAGAGCAAGGCCCCTGAGTGCTGGGGGCTGGTGCTCCTGAGCAGGCTGGGTGCAGGGATCCTGGGCAGGGCTCCTGCTTAGTCAGCCTGTTTCTATTTTGTTGCCGGGGCAACACCAATGTCAACTTGCTGTGAGACCCAAAGAGGGGCTGTGGCAGCCCTTGGGTGCTAGTATAGCACTAGTCAGAAAGGACACTCTGGGCCACCCCGTGGGGCCTCCTAAGCCCATGGCACAGCTCTGCAACGGAACCTGTGTTAGCCAAAGTTAGATCATCCTTGCCATGCTCTAGCTTGGGATGGCCACTGCAGGGAATGGAGAGAAGCTCCTTTTCCATCCGAAGCCCTGGGGATAACTTCCCACCCCCACAGATCCATGCTGTTGCTGAACTTTGGGAAGGAAGAACGGCAAGGGGTTGTCATTGGTAGTGATGGTGCTGATGATGTTGGTGATGATGGTGGTGGTGATGGTGGCGATGGTGATGATGGTGGTGATGTTGGTAATGATGATGGTGATGATAGTGACAGTGATCATGGTGATGGTGGTGGTGATGGTGGCAATGGTGATGATGGTAATGATGGTGATGGTGGCGATGGTGGTGATGGTGGTGATGATTGTGGTGATGATGGTGATGATGGTGGTGGTAATGATAGCAATGGTGGTAATGATGGTGATGGTGGTGGTGATGGTTGTGATGATGATGGTGGTGGTAATGATAGCGATGGTGGTAGTGAAGGTGATGGTGGTGGTGGTGGTGATGATGGTGATGATGGTGGTAGTGGTGGTGATGGTGGTGATGGTGGTGGTGGTGGTGTAGTGATGGTGGTGGTGATGATGGTGATGGTGCTGAAGGTGGTGATGATGGTAGTGATGGTGGTTGCAGTGATGGTGGTAGTATTGGTGATAGTATACTGCAATAGTACAGAAGCCATGCTGAGGTGAGCTCCTTCCTTGGGGAAAATCCATTTAGCACAGTTAATGATGGCCTCAAGATGAAACTGAACCTACAACCTACATTCCATGAGTCTGGTTAGCCTAAAGTGAAGAAGTTGGGCTCTGAAGTTCAAATTTTGGTTCTGTCCATTATTAACCTCACAAAGGTTATTTAACCTCTCTGAGACCCAGCTTCACCATCTGTTAATAAGGATCCTACAACCCACCTGCCTGGGGATAGTTGCATAGATTGGCTGGGTTCCCTACTCATGTGGAGGGGACTTAGTCTCCTCTTTATGACTCTTTAGCCTAGAACCAAATCTGAAAGTTCCTAAGGTTCCATCTGCAGGGATCTGCCAAGGCTATCACAGGGTGCCCCTGGGACTCCCCTGTCTTACTCGATGCCCTAGTAACATGTACTCTGGTGGTATTCCTGGCTCACCTTCTGTTGGTATCACTTGGAAGTTCAGAGAAATGTGCCCTGGGCTTGCCTCTTGAGAGCACCATGCCTCCAGCCCAGTTATGCTGTTGACTCCATGCCATCTGTGAATAACACAGCGACATCTCCAACACCTCAGCTTCCTCATCTGTAAAATGGGATGGGAGTGGATCCCAACTCCTCAAGGGTTGTGGTGAGGCTCAGGGGGCCAGTGTCATGCACGGAGAAGACAGAGGAGGTTCGCAGTAAGGTGGCCACACCACCACCATCATTGTCACAGTTTCACCTCTCTCGTAAGATGCTGTGATCTAGGAGACATCTTATTCTGATGAGCACATGGATTCTGATGCAGCGGCCTGGGCTGCCCGCCCCCCAGAGGGTGCCTGGTATCTCCATGGCCAGAGCTGTGGTACGCCCAGTGCTATGCTCATGTGCACGGTGACATGGCGGGAGGGAAACAGTGGGGAGGGGCTAGACCAGCAACTTTCTTCAAGGGCAAGGGAATGAAGCCGGGCTTTCGGTGGATTGGAGATACACACACCAACACACTTCACCAACATGGGCTGATTTGGGGATTTTGTGTTTGTAGGTGGCATTGGCCAAGTATTTCACTCAACCAGGAGTCTGGAGGTGGAAGCTCATCTCATTTGTGCCCTCGGAATGTAATTCATAGAGGTGACTAAGTGATAACGCTGAGGGGCCAATGGGAGGGGTGACACACCACACGGTGAGGAAGCCCCAGGTATGGCTGAGAGGCAGAAAGGAGACAGGGAAGGCACAGGCTGGAGCATTTGTGGGGCTTCCACAGGAAAGGCAAGACGGTGAGGACGGTTGAGGGTTGGCGGGTTTGAAAGATTCCAGCAGTGCTTGGGGTAAAGAGGCAGTCTCCTGTTTGCTGGTACCGGGCCCAGGGGTGATAAAGGGTGGGGGTAGGATTGGCTCGCTGTGCAGCAGTTAGATAAGGGAGGTGGCTGGGTTTATACACTTGGGGTTGGTTGGTTTGCCTGTGAAAGCCTCTTCCTAAAGAACTGGCTGGTCCTGAGAAGGCCAGCCTTTCCCTGTTAGCAAGATGTCAAAATATCCTAAGACATAGAAAATAAATATGATAGATACAAAGGTCCACGTGCCATCACCCTTCTGCTGTTTGAGCAGCTATCCCTAGTAGGGTTTTTGTTAAAATGCTTAGTTGCCTCATGATGGCAAGATGGCTGTCCTGTCCCAGCCTTTGTTTCTTTCTCCATCACCAAAGGGCACAGGGCAAAGGCACACGCCAGCTGAGTCAGTGTCCTTTGAGGCAGTATTCTCCACAGTCTCCCACCCCATCGTCTCTCTGTTCAGTGCCACATGGCGCTCCAGATGCAAAGGAGGCCGAGGAAGCCCAGGCCCTTAGGTGGGCATATTGAGTCACACACTGCCAGCCCCAGTTGTGGTCCCTCTGTGAGTTTCCAGGGGCTGCTGTGACATAGTATCACAGACTCAGGGCCTGAAGGCAACGGAGATTCACTGTCACAGTTGTGGAGGCCATAATTCTGATGTCAAGGTGTCAGCAGGGCTCTGTGACTGGGGGGTGTTTCTTCATCTCCTCCAGCTCTAGGGGCTCTAGGTATTCCTCGCCTGTGGCTGTGTTGCCCCAATCTAGTTAAGGTGTACCCTTAAACTAGCCACAACACCCCCAAGTTTCCCTTTAACTAGCCAGCAGTACCCCCTACACCTGCGGTGTGAGGCTTCGGATGCCCTCTCCACAGCCCTGCAAAGATTCTCGCTCTGCTGATGAGAACAGTGAGGTTGGGCACGCAAGTCAAACCTTGAATTCCAGTCTATGACCTTTTTCCTCCTCACCATCATTACCATCATCACCATTGCCACCATCACCATGATCACTGTCAGTATCATCACTGTCATCATTACCATCTCCACCAGTTGTGCACAAGAGGTCTGTGTACACTGTGATCACTATGGAGCAATGTCCCTTCTTATTTCTGGGTCCACAAGCCCAGATTTTGTTTCTTGGGCTTGTGCCTTGCTCAAGTTTAAGACGATCTTGGAGGGTAGCAGTGTGGGATGGGCCTCTGTCTCCTCCCTCGGGCCTCCTCCTGGTCTTGTCCCCTGCAAGGGTTGATGTACCAGCAGATCCTCTCTGGGAAGAGCCCATGGGTGCCCCAGCTGTGGTTCCAGACTCCTATCCCACCCAGGACTCTCTGTCGGGCCCCCTCAGCACCCTTCGGGTGCTCTGCTCATTTTAACAGGGTCCACTCTCCAAGATGCTCGATTTCAGAAACCTTCGGCCACTTGGGGACATCCAAGTTCACCCTGGGTTCCCACAGTCACAGCCACCCCCACACGAGAAGGCCTGGAGTCCTGTCACGCAGGAGGAAACATGTTTTTGTCCCCCTCCATGTGGGGGCTCCTGATGCTTACAGAGGACCCCATTGGCTGCAGCAAAGGACCAGGAGGGCCGTGGGCTGGGGGTGGCCGCGCTGGGTTCTGGGGCCATGTGGCCAGCTTCTCAGAGGGGAGGTGCTTTTTAGGATTCGATGTGAGATGAAGCTGGCTGCAATTTTCTAAATTGATCCTTCAACTCAGAAGTGAAAGAAAAGCGTGAGTCCCCGCCACGTGCCAGGTGGGGGCCGCTGGTCTCTTCGGAGCTGGTCATTCATTTCTCTTCAGCTGCTGCCAGTGAGGAGCCGCAGGGCCCTGTTTCCAGGCTGTGGTCTGTCATTATCTGTCATTATCTGTCATTAGGAGCCGTGTGAGCAGAGGCCTGAGCCAGGCTCCTAGAGCTGTCCCACAGGGTCTGCGTCAGCTGTGCAGCACCGCAGCCTTGGTCACACCTCCCTAGGCTCCCCAGGTGTCCTGTGGGGCTGGGCTGGGATCCTGAGGGACCTCGGAGGATGTGCTGGAGAGGGGTCTGGGAGAAGAGTCTAGCTGAGGTTGCCCACTGCCCAGACGACAAGTGTCCAGCGTCGTGAGAACGTCATTTCTTTTCTTTGGCTGGAATGTGAAGGTGAAAGCTGACCAGTGGTCAGTGCCTGACCAATTAAGGGAGAAAAAGGGATGAATCCCTGATGGGCAGGTACAGTCTGCTTGGGCTTAAGGGGATGAAAACGAGCAGGGCATGATCACGTGGCCACACTCTGGATGCCCCCCAACCTCTCCCTCTCCTGGACAGCAGTGGCGCACTTCCCCAGATGCCACAGCAGCGGCTCTCAGGGTGCCAGGGAAAGCTCCAGAGCCTTCCTGAGAAGCCCTGAGATGGGAGAGGGCTGGGGACAGCAGGGTGGGGCCCTAGGGAGGGTTCTCCTCCTTTGTGGTGGGAGGCACATTTAGGAGTCCCTGCCGCTCCCAGCATCACCTGCCCTCAACTGGCTCCATGCCTGGCCTCAGGTATTTGTTTCTTCAGAAAAGGTCATGGCTAGAAGGTTTTCGCAGTATCTCTTTTATACTAAAATACACCCTGGGGCTGCTGCATCTAGGTGTCAATCAAGACCTTAACCCTGTGGCCAGTTCATCATTCACAGGCCCACCGACACTTGCTCTTGTTGGTGTCCTCACCCCCCCTTGGAGGACTATGGCCCACTTGAGCTCAGGCCACAACCTGCATTGAGATACCTGATCCCCACTGCCACATCCACCCCCCCCACTGGTTCTGCTGACTAAGCCTTCAAACACAGGGGGCCTCCTCACTTCCTGGGGCCTGTCTCTGCCAGCGCTGTGGCCAGCTGGGTCTCTGCCTGAGCACGATGGCTGTAAATGGGGAAGCCAGTGACCATGGTGACTGCCTTGGTAGACAGGTGGGAACTGGACAACAGGAGATGTGGGGGGGGGCGCAGAAGGACGTGTGTGTCTCAGCCTGTGCCATGGGGGGAACTGGGATGACAGGAGATGTGGGGGGGGTGCGCAGAAGGATGCATGTCTCTCCGCTTGTGCCAGGCCTCAAATCTGGAACAGTTTTCACCGGTGACCAAACTCCAAGTGACCCGGCCCTCTGTGAAATCAGGCTTCTGCGGTCGGTGGCAGTGTGTTCCCAGGATCACCAGTCCAGAGGCCAGGGGCAGGGAGCGGGCCGTCACAATGCAGGTTCAGGGGCTCCACTTCCTCTGACCTGCAGGGTGGAGGCTGCGGGGATGAGGCCTGGGGAGTCTGTTTCAGTCGGCTCCCAGGTGGCCCTGCGGCAGGTGGGGACTGCAGGCCTCGGCTGGTGTGTGGACTTCACAGCACCTCTCTGTGGGCTGGAGTCCTGGCCGTGTCCCTGCCTGGCCGCACTGCTGAGTGAGCCACACAACCCTGTGTCCTCGACTGCGACCCTGGACTCCCGCCCAGCGCCCGGCGCTGTGAGCGCGGCTGCTCTCACCATCTGTTGCTGTGGTCATCGTGACAGTCTGCCTTTCCCTGGGGAGCTGCTGGCTCTGTGTGTGTGACTTCAGACACCCATTTCCATGTGAGTGCCTGTCACTCACCTGTAGGGGGTTGCAGTGTCTGTGGTGATGAAGCATTTGACACGGCACAGGTCATGGCCACCACTACCCAGAGGGTCTGTGACAAGACTCCTACGTGGAGCTTTGAAGGCTCAGCTTGAGCCAGCACGGTACTTGCAAAATGCCAGCTTTGCCTATTGGGGTCTGATAAATAAAAAATAAGCCAGTAAACAATACTCAAAGCCCTCCTTTCTGCGAAAACAATGTCCACACCCTTCCTATGGCCCAAAGGACCCCACGGGATGTTCTGGGCTATGGCCCCTTGCACATGACAGCTCTCAAAACCCCCTCAAACCTGCCCTGCAAACCTGTCCCAGTGCCCCATGGGTCGTGATGCCTCCAGCGGAAGCTTGTGGCCCTGGCCAGCTGTGCAGGTCTGGGCTGGGCACTTGCCTTTCTGGTCTGGGAGAGGGAGAGGCCTGACTTTATGCCTGTGGTGTCCCTACTGCTACCAACTTCAAAAGCCAGGATGAGGGTAGCTGGCCAGGATGAGGGTAGCTGGCTTCGTGAGGATGGGTGGGGACTCACAGCCCCAGGATGAGGCAGTGGCGTGAGTCCCCACCCTTGGGCCCCAGCCCCAGCCAGGCCAGAGTCCCTGGGACCCCTGGTGTCCCTGCTCCAAGACTCTCCCTGTACCATCCTCCTGCACCTGGCACAGGAAGCCACTTTCTTGGGGCACATATGGTGATTTCCAGCAGGGCTGTGCCCAATCTCCCCCTTCCTGGACCCACTGTCATCCAGAGAACATGGGCTTTGGGTGGGCAGCCCCTGCACAGGACATGGCCTGACCCTCCATCCCCCAGGTGGGCTGTCCCCCCACAGAAGCACCAACTGACAGCCAAGCACGGGGCTGCTGGGCCCGGAGGGGCTCAAGCTGGTTTCTGGCCTGAGTCCTGCCGGTCAGTTTGAAGTCAGCCCTCAGGCTCCAGTCTGAAAAATCATTCCAAATCCACTTAGGGGAGCAGTTGTCTGGGCCCGCAGCATCCACAGCTTGAATTTGCTGGATGAAAAAGGGCAATTTTCCTCTTGTTCTCTGAAGTTGCATTATTTGTGCAGAGATTTCCTGGAAGCTCCATTAAATCTCCCTCTCAGGCAGATGGCCTTGTAATTACCCCCCAAACTGTTGCCTGCTCGGGCTCCTGTGGGCTGCCCCAGCTCGGCCAGGCAGCTAAGACCCCGCTGGCTTCCTGGAAGCTCTTCCAGTGCCTGCCATCCCTGGCCTTCCTGGGGGAGGGCCCCCTCTCGTCCCCTGCTCCCCAGCTGGCGTGAACCCTGGTGCAGTTGGACACAGCTGGCTGCATCTAGGACAGCCTGGAGCTTCTCCCTCTTTCCACCCATGGGAGGGGGCTGTAGAGGGAAATGGCGGTGTGAGCAGAGCCCCAGGGCTCTGTTGGACAATGTGAGAGGGCGCTTTCCTGGGACAAGGCTCTGGCCTGGCCTCTTCTCCTACCCCTTGACCCCGCTGGACGTGAATCTGACAGTCAGAGCCATAGCGTCCGACTTCTTATTTTTTCCCCCACTTTGGAATGTGTTTTATTTACAGGGCTTCATTTAACAGCTTACTACTGCTTGAGGAATTGGGCCCCTTATGATACTTACTTTACAAATGAGGAAACTGAGGCTCTGGGAGACATGTGTCTCCAAATGCCAGCTCTCCTGCCTTCAGGCCATGCCTAGAACATTCTGGCAGAGGGTAACTTCATTTCACCAACTTGGATGCTAGCCCAGATGCAAATCCCTCCCACTGGGTCCATGTTTATCTGCTTATGAATTAATGAGACCCAGGTGACCCCAAGAGGCTACATTTTGTGATACCCACTAGCTATAACCATCACTGGTCCAGGGGCCAGCCCTCCTGGGTCCATCCTGGCCTCCCTGCCTTCAGGTTGCGTAGGAATACAGGCCACCTCTGTGCCTGGGTCTTCAGCAACTGTGGATTCAACCAACTGTAAATGGAAAACAGTCAGAAAAAATACTAATACAAAATAGGAATACAACAATTAAAAAAACAAAATGCAAATACGGCATGCCACTATTTATACGGCATCATGTGGTGCCAGATGTTGTCAGTAACCCAGAGGTGAAAGTATGCAGTGGCGTGTCACAGCTTCTATGAACTACTATGCCATTTTATAGCAGGGATTGAGCATCCAGGGGTTTTTGTCATTGATGGAGGTCCCGGAAGCAACCCCCTCAGGCCCCGAGGGACGCTGTGTGAGGCCCAGTGCGGGCAGCGCAGTGTGCTCTGATCTGAGCAGTCACCCTCACCAAGCTGCAGCATGGTAGGTGCTCAGTGAGTCATTGTGAGTGTTCAGTGATGTCTCCAAGAACATCCCTCCCCCTACTGGCCCATGGTGTGAGCCGCCATCCTCCTGTGTGGAACGGGGGTGCCTGGCTGTGGACGGCTGGGCTGTGGGCCCTTGAGATGCCTCCAGGGAGACTTGGCTGCTCTGTGACCAGCACTCCCCCTCCCGTCTCCCCCTCTCCTCTCCCTGTGCTCTCGCCTGTGGATTTTTTAGTCCCATAGAGCAATTGTCTTTCCATCTCAAAGAGATCCCAGTATTAGCCATGGCCGCCCTCTCCCTGCTGAAGTGACACTCCTGGGACGTGAGGCTACTATGGGTGGGGCTTGAAGGACACAAGGTCCTACTGGGCTGTTGTGCACATGCCGTGTGGCTGCAGACACTCTACACCAGCCCCTGCCCACCCGCAGCCCTCTCCTGTGTTCTGTCTGCCACCCTGCCACGTCACCCGCCCACACTCCTTCTGCCCCTCCCCGTGGGACAGCCACGGATGCCGAGTGAGGGCATCTTGCCTGCGCCTCTGACCTTGTCAAGGTTTTTCCAACTGGGGAAACTAGTAAAAGCAGCTGCCCGCTGAGCCACAGACCTTGAAGACGAGGGTCCCCAGCCCTGGAGAACATGGTCACCATGGTCTACCTAGCATCTGAGATTTAGACTGTCTGTTCTGTGGGACTTCCCAGGACAGGGCTAGGACTCTGAGTGTGCTCTTACACTTGCAGTATGTCCTGCAGTCCGGCAGCTCCCTGCATGAGCCGGTGTCTGCAGGGTGTCGTGACGAGCCCTGGCTGCTAAAGACAGAGCCCTCTCAGCCCCTCGCTCTGTGTGGCTCCAGACCAGCAGATCCAGCCACTGCAGGGGCCAGGGCCACCTGAGCTTGGGAGCTGCCCGCACCCACCCTGCAGGAGAATAGGGCCAGATGGACAGACCTTGGGGGGCCTCCTCGCCCCGGGCCTGGAAGTGGCCCTGCTACACCCCTCCCTGCTCCTCTGCCGCTGCCGGTCACCCAGGCCGTGGGGACATCTCCTGGGAAGCAGCAGGAACAGCTGTGCAGACACCACATCAGGGTCGGATTCCTACCCCTGGACCCACAGTGATGCAGGGAAGAGGGTTTTGGCACCAGGGAGAAGAGAGATGACAAGGAAGCTCCTGGAGAGGGGCCATGGGGGATCTGGACAGCTGGACATGGCCTGGGACCCCTTGCCAGCCACCAGGCAATGGGAGAAGCAGGAAGGACCATGCACACGCCCTGCCTGTTCTCACATCCAGGAAGGCAGGAGCAGCCTCTTCGACTGTGCAGGCACCAGCATGTCAGGAGGCTGGCACGGTGTCCCCTGGGAGCAGAGGGGACCCCTATGTCTGCTCTACACAGAGAATTCCTCCCTACAGTTCCGCCCCTCACCTGCCTCAGGAAATGCACCTGATTTGCAGTGTTTCCTGCAGGACCCTAGAGCATTTGGCAGAACAGCTTTGCTACAAATGGAAGAAGTTCAGAGAGATGCTGGTGTCAGGGTGGACACACACCGGGGCCTGTCACACCCACAGTGGGAAGGGTCCCACCGGGAGGCACACAGAGGAACGCCAGGCCAAGAGGGGTCCCACATAGCCCACGCTATCGGCTTCCACGCCCAGGAAATCCTCTGGCAGCTTGGGGACTCTTTTTTTTTTTTTAAAGACAGAGTTTTGCTCTGTCACTCAGCATCATCCTAGCTCACAGCAGCCTCAAACTCTCAGGCTCAAGTGATCCTCTTGCCACCGCCTCCTGATGGCTGGGGACTATAGGCGCCCACCACAACGCCTGGCTAATTTTTCTATTTTGAGTAGAGACGGGGGTGTCACTCTTGCTCAGGATGGTCTCAACCTCCTGAGCTCAAGTGATCCTCCTACCAAGGCCTCCCAGAGTGCTGTCCTTACAGGCGTGAGTCACCACACCAGGTCAGCTCAGAGACTCTTAACCAATGAGGCAGAAACCTGAGAAGCAGTGACTTCTCTGAGTTAACTGATTTCTTTTTACCTCCTTTTTCAACCATCATTCCCATCCCAGCATTCTCCAGAGCGGGAGAGAGAGGAGAGGAGGGCAGAGAGATGTGTCTACCCAGCTGGCCTGCCGCTTGTCACCCCTCCAGGACGAGGCCTTGCGGTGAGAGCACTGCCTAGAGCTCGCTGTGTAATGCCAGTTAATAGGGAAGCCATGTGGGGCCAGCAGAAGAGTGAGCTTCAGGATGGAGTCACCCCAGGTAGAGATGGCCTCAAAATCGCAGCCTTGGCCAAGATAGAAACAGCAAGGATTGATGTGATGAAGGCCCTGCACTCCATGAGCCCTGCTCAGCCCACTGCACGGCTCTCCCTCTCTCAGGGGACACAGGTGAAACCAGAACACAGCATGAGTGGGGCTCAAACACAGAGGCGATAGCACCAAGTGTTGGTTAGCAAGGGTGTGGTGGGAACATGAAATGGTGCAGCCACCCTGGAAACAACCCGAGGTTGACAGA
>CAUYON010001796.1:0-18573 GCA_963573935.1 Arctocebus calabarensis
GGCGGGGCCGGATCTCGGCGGGGCGGGGCTGCAGCCGTGGCAACCCATCCCGCTCTGCGCACTGAGCCGCCCTCTGCGCCCCCAGCTGCTGTCCCACTGCCTGCTGGTCACCGTGGCCGCGCACTTCCCTGCCGACTTCACAGCCGAGGGCCACGCCGCCTGGGACAAGTTCATGTCGGTCGTGTCCTCTGTCCTGACCGAGAAGTACCGCTGAACGACCCCGCACTTGTCCTAAGACCGCCCCCCTTTTCCTGTGTTGATCCAATAAATAAATCAAAATCCAGCTGGTCTCTGTGGTCTCTGGGGCCGCGGGCAGATGGGGCAGGAGGGGTGGGGGACGCCCCGCTGACTCGGGGGCACTGGTACGCTGCCAGTGACCTTGACAACGACCCCAGGGTCACTAAAAGGGCAGATGGGCGTGCAGCTCCCGGAGCGTGGGTCACTCCGGACCAGGCTGGTGGAGAAAGGGCGCCCTTAGTTCTTTACTCTGGGGACAGTGCTGGAGCATAGACGACCCTCCAGCTTTCCCTGGAGCCCCCGTAGCGTTATTTCTCCTGAATTTGTCCTGTTTCCTGATGTAGGCATGATCAGAACAAAGAAGGTAGTGACGGATGTATGCACGCATGCACTTGTTTGCTCTTCCATTCCTCAATTAAAACAATTATTGTCAGAGGGGCACGGTGGCTAATGCCTGTAATTCTACCACTTGGGAGGCCGAGGAGGGTGGATTGCCTGAGCTCACAGGTTGCAGACCAGCCTGAGCCAGAGCGAAACCCCGCCTCTAAAAAAATAGTCGGGCGTGGGCGGCACCTGTGGGTCGGTGGGTAGGTCGCCAGCCCCTTATACCCTTATACCGAAAGTAGCGGGTTCAAACCGCCCCGGCCAACCTGCAACAACAAAAAAATAGCCCGGCATTGTGGCGGGCGCCTGTAGTCCCTGCTTCTAGGGAGGCTGAGGGAAGAGAATCGCCTAAGCCCAGGAGCTGCAGGTTGCTGTGGGCTGTGATGCCACAGCACTCTACCGAGGGCGACAAAGTGAGACTCTGTCTCTTAAAAAAAAAAAAAAGATAGTTTAGGGCGGCGCCTGTAGGGCGCCGGCCCCATATGCCAGAGGCGGTGGGTTCAAACCCAGCCTCGGCCAAAAACAGCAAAAAAAAAATAGCCAGGCATTGTGGCGGGTGCCTGTAGTCCCAGCTACTTGGGAGGCTGAGGCAAGAGAATCACTTAAGCCCAAGAGTTTGAGGTTGCTGTGAGCTAAGATGCCATGGCACTCTACTAAGGGTGACCAAGTGAGACTGTCTCCCCCCCCCAAAAAATTATCACATCAGACAGCCCAAGCATTTTTCTATACTATCAATACAGCAGCTAAAATAAACAAGTGCCCTGTCCCAGGTCCTGACAGTTGAGTGGGGAAATCGAAGGTGACATATAAAGTCAGTCAGCAGCTCCCAGAAATGAAAAAGAAAAGGTGAACCTCACTCAGTAAGAGAAACACAAATTAACACTATACTACATTTAAAACCTCACTGAGATCCACTGATCTCATCTCCTAGATGAGCAAAAGTCCAAGAGCTGGGTGCAGTGGCTCACGCCTGTAATCCTAGTACTTGGGGAGGCTAAGGTGGGAGGATTGCCTGAGTTCAAAGAGTTGGAGACCAGCCTGAGCAAGAGCTAGACCGGTCTGTACCAAAATCAGAAAAACTAGCCGGGCATCGTGACCAGCACTTGTAGTCTCAACTATTCCCAAAGCTGAGGCAAGGGGATTGCTTGAGCCCCAGAGTTTGAGGTTGCTGTGAGCTGTGTGATAACTCCACTGCACTCTACGCAGGACAACAGAGAGAGACTCTGTTAAAAAAAAAAAGTTTGATCACACTGAGTAGGCAGCCCCTCCTACATGCCCAGCAGCCCCCTCATTGCGTGGCCAGAGGGACCAGGCACAGAGGCACAAAATGACTGCAGCACCCTACTTCGCTAAGGACTTGAAAACTTAAGTGCCCACTCTCAGAGGCCAACTGCACAAACCAGGAATGTCCACACAATGAAGACCTGTGAACTAAAAAAGAATAATAATTTATAATAATGTATGTGCAGTTGTGATGTCCAGGATTCATTAAGTTAAAAAGGAAAAAAAAAAGTAGAATTGTATACAAAGTGTGGTAGTTTTGTGTAAGAAAGGAGAGAAAACACCCATATGCATAGCCATTGTGTGCAGCTGTGTGAGCGTGTGAGTGTGTTTATGCATATGTGTGTTTTGTTTTGGTTTGGTTTTTTGAAACAGAGTCTCATTTTGTTGCCCTGGGTAGAGTGCCAGAGGCATCACAGCTCATAGCAACCTCAGACTCTTGGGTTCAAGCAATTCCCTTGCCTCAGCCTCCCAAGTAGCTAGGACTACAGGCACCTGCCATAACACCTGGCTATTTTTTTCTTTTTTAGAGACAGGGTCTCGCTCTAACTCAGGCTGGTCGCAAACTCGTGAACTTAGGTGATCCACCTGCCTTGGCTTCCCAGAGTGCTGGAATTACAGACGTGAACTACTGTGCCTCCCTTCTTTGGGGGGGGGGGGAGCAGAGTCTCAGTATGTTGCCCTGAGTAGAGTGCTATGGTATCACAGCTCACAGCAACCTAAAACTCTTGGGCTTAACTGATCCGCTTGCCTCAGCCTCCCAAGCAGCTGTGACTACAGGCGCTTGCCACAACACTGGGCTATTTTCTGGTTATAGTTATCATTGTTGTTTGGCAGGACCCGGGCTGGGTTCGAACCTCCCAACTCCAGTAATGTAGCTGGTGCCCTAACCACTGAGCTGCAGGCACCAAACCACTCACTGCAATTTCAAACTCCTAAGCTCAAGTGACCCTCCTCACAAGTAGCTGGGACTGGCTCAGCACCTGTAGCTCAAGTGGCCATCCACATACACCAGAGCTGGTGGGTTCGAATCCAGCCTGGGCCCACCAAATAACAATGACAACTACAACCAAAAAATAGGCAGCTCGGCGCCTGTGGCTCAGTGGGCTAAGGCGCCAGCC
Organism: Arctocebus calabarensis; assembly: GCA_963573935.1. Taxonomy (NCBI): domain Eukaryota; kingdom Metazoa; phylum Chordata; class Mammalia; order Primates; family Lorisidae; genus Arctocebus; species Arctocebus calabarensis. Next base: position 3,024 of record CAUYON010001796.1, read on the forward strand.
ACGTACACCTGAGCTGGCAGGTTCGAATCCAGCCCGGGCCTGCCAAAAACAACGACGGCTGCAACCAAAAAAGGGCCAGGTGTTGTGGCAGGTGCCTGTAGTCCCAGCTACTTGGGAGGCAGAGGCAGGAGACTCGCTTGAGCCCAGAAATTGGAGGTTGCTGTGAGCTATAATGCCACGACACTCTATCCAGGGTGACAGCTTGAGGCTCTGTCTCAAAAAAAAAAAAATAGGCAGGCATTGGGAAGCACCTGTAGCTCACTGAGTAGGGCGCCGGCCCCATATACCGAGGGTGGCGAGTTCAAACCGCACCCTGGCCAAACTGCAACAAAAAAAATAGCCGGGCATTGTGGCAAGTGCCTATAGTCCCAGCTACTTGGAAGATTGAGGCAAGAGAATCGCTTAAGCCCAAGAGTTTGTGATTGCTGTGCGCTGTGACACCACCTCACCCTCCCCAGGGTGACAGCTTGAGACTCTGTTGCAAAAAAAAAAAAAAAAGAACAAAGAGCTGGGACTATAGGTGAGCACCACCTCACCCAATAGCTAATTTTGCTATTTTGTTTTTTGGTGGAGACTGAGTCTCACTTTATCGCCCTCGGTAGAGTGCCGTGGTGTCACACAGCTCACAGCAACCTCCAACTACTGGGCTTAGTAGATTCTCTTGCCTCAGCCTTCCAAGTGGCTGGGACTACAAGTGCCTGTCATAACGCCTGGCTATTTTTTGTTGCAGTTTGGCTGGGGCGCAGTTTGAACTTGCCACCCTCTGTATATGGGGCCGGCGCCCTATTCTCTGAGCCACAGGTGCCATCCTGCTATTTTTTTTTTTTTTAAGTAGAGACAGAGTCTCACTATATTTTGCTATGTTGCTCAGGCTAATCTCAAACTCCTGGGTTCAAGCAACTCTTCCACTTTGGCCTTCCACATGCTAGGACTTCAGGCATGAGCCACCATGCCAGTTCTATTTGGTTAATTTTGCAAGAGGAAACTATGAGAGGATAAACTGGAAATGAATTCACATGATAAGATGGGGTTGGATGGTCAGAAGGAATGAAAGGAAGCTCCTCCAAGCCTAGCTCTGCATAGTGTTAACGTTTGAATTAATGTAAATATTTTACATTATCAAAAATAAAATATGAGGTGGTGCCTATAGCTAAGTGGGTAGAGCGCCGGCCACATATACCAAGGCTAGTGGGTTCGAATCTAACCCAGGCCAGCTAAACAACAATGACAATTGCAACAACAACAACAACAACAAAAGAATGGTGGGCATTGTGGCAGACACCTGTAGCCCCAGCTACTTGGAAGGCTGAGGCAAGTGAATCACTTAAGCTCATGAGTTTGAGGTTGCTGTGAGCTGTGACATCAAGGCATTCTACCGAGGGAAACATAGTGAGACTCTGTCTCAAAGAAACAAAAAAACTAAACTAAAATAAAATAAAATATGGAGCAGTAACTCACATCTGTAATCTCAGAACTCTGAACAGCCTAAAGCAGGAGGATCATTTGAGCTCAGGTGTTTGAGACCAGCCTAAGAAACAGCAAGACCCCATCTCTACAAAAAAAAAAAAATATCATCTGGGCATTGTAGCGTACACCTATAAGCCCCAGCCACTCAGGAGGCTGAGGTAGGAGAATTGCTTGAGCCCAGGAGTTTGAGGTTCCAGTGAGCAATGACAATGCCACTACACTATAGCTTGGGCAACAGAGCAAGACCCTGTTTAAAAAAACAAACTGTCATTTAAAGGTCAGTAAGTGAGTATAAATTCTACCTTTTTAGAGCAACTATCATTCCTTCATCCACAATTGGTTCAGAAATCTTTGCAGAAGAATGCCAGCTGATAAAAATAGGAAGGACCATAAATTTGGAAAATCACAATTCCATGATCCCCAATGACATAACTGATTGGAGGAACATCATCAGTGATTCCTAAAACCACTGGATGAAGGTTATTTGGAACAGGATTTAATTTCCACAGTGCCAAAATGATGACTCCCAAATTCCTAACTAATGGCAATGGGGAAAAGATACTTTTACCATGGAGATACCTTACAGTCCTGTCCTTAACCAAGTGACTAACTTACCATCAACAAGATGAGCAGTCTGACATTCTCTGCCCCTGGATGAGATGCATGTATCTCAGAGATCACAGCATCACCGATGACACTTGCAAATAAGTTCCTTTTTTTTTCTCATGGTAAAATATACACATGACCTAAAATTTACCATTTAACCACTTTAATGTATACAATTCAGTGGCATTCAGTATATATTCACCATGTTATGTAACCATCACTTATATCTATTATTATTTTGTTTGACACAGAGTCTCACTCTGTTGCCCCAGGCTAGAGTGCCTGGTGCCAGCCTAACACAGCAAACTCAAACTCTTGAGCTCCAGTGATCCTCCTTCCTCAGCCTCCAGAGTAGCTGGGATTACAGGTGTCCACCACAATGCCCGGCTAATTTTTCTGATGGGATCTCGTTCTTGTTCAGGCTGGTCTTACATCCATTTCCAGAACTTCTTCATCACCCCATACAGAAACCCTGTCCCCATTAAACAGTCACTTCCTGTTTGCACCCCAACAGAGTCTGCTCCCTAGTACCTAGCAACACTAATCTTTCTTAATTTCTCTTTTTTCCTTTCCTTTTTTTTTTTTGAAACGGAGCCTCAAGCTGTCACCCTGGATAGAGTGCTGTGGCATCACAACTCACAGCAACCTCCAGTTCCTGGGCTCAAGCGAGTCTCTTGCCTCCGCCTCCCAAGTAGCTGGGATTACATGCGCCCGTCACAACACCCGGCCATTTTTGGGTTGCAGCCGTCATTGTTTGGCGGGCCCAGGCTGGATTCGAACCCCCCAGCTCAGGTGTATGTGGCTGGCGCCTTAGCCTGTCGAGCCACAGGCGCCGAGCCACCTTTTTTTTTTTTTAAGACAGTCTCAGTCTGTCACCCTGGGTAAAGTGCTGTGGTGTCCTATCTCACAGCAATCTCAAACCAGTTCACAGCACTTGAGTTCAAGCAATCCTCTTGCCTCGGCTTCCCAAGTAGCTGGGACTACAAGCTCCCACCACAATGCCTGGCTAGTTTTTCTATTTTCAGTAGACTCAGGGTCTTGCTTTGCTCAGGCTGGTCTTGAACTCCTGAACTCAGGTGATACACCCACCTTGGCCTCCCAAAGTGCTTGGATTACAGGCGTGAGGCACTGCACCCAGCCTTCTTTTCTTTTCACTGCAATCTCCAACTATTGGACTCAAGTGATCCTCCTCCTTCCTTTAGCCACAACTACAGTTATATACCACCAGGCTAATTTTTTTTTTAATAGAGACAAAGGATCTTGCTATGAATTCCTTGGCTTCAAGCAATCCTTTGCTTCAGGCTCCCAAAGTGCTGAGATCATGGGCATGAGCCATGGAGCTTGGCCTCAATCTACGTTTTATCTATATGGATTTGTCTATTCTACATATTGCATATAAATGGAATCATACAATATGTACCAGTTTGTGTCTAGTTTCTGTCATTAAGCATATTATTTTTGAGGTTAATCTATGTTGTGGTACATATCAGTACTCTATTTCTTTTTTATGGATGACTAATATTCCATTGTATGAATATATCACATTTTCTTTATTCATTCATTAATGGATATTTGGGTTGTTTCCATTTGGGAGCTATATGAATAGTACTTCTGTGAACATCACATGTTTTTGCCGACGTATGTTTTCATTTAACTATGGTGTATACCTAGGAATACAATTGTTGGGTCATACATTTCAACTTCTTAGAACTCTTTCCACAGTGGCTGCACCATTTTCATTCCCACTAACAATGTATGAGAGTTACAATTTCTCCACATCCTCACTAACACTGGTTATTTTACTTTTTTGATATTATTATTACTACCATACTACTAGATGTGAAGTGGTACCTCATTGCAGTTTCCTTTTTTTTCAGACAAAGCCTCAAGCTGTTGCCCTGGGTAGAGTGCTGTGACATCACAGCTCACAGCAACCTCCAACTCCTGGGCTCAAGCTATTCTCTTGCCTCAGCCTCCCGAGTAGCTGGGACTACAGACGCCCGCCACAATGCCCGGACATTTTTTGGTTGCAGTTCAGCTGGGTGTGGGTTTGAACCCGCCACCTTCAGTATATGGGGCTGGCGCCCTACTCACTGAACTACAGGCACCACCCCACTTTTTTTTTTTTTTTTTTTTTATCAGAGACAGAGTCTTACTTTATCGCCCTTGGTAGAGTGTCGTGGCGTCACACAGCTCACAGCAACCTCCAACTCCTGGGCTTAGGCGATTCTCTTGCTTCAGCCTCCCAAGTAGCTAGGACTATAGGCATCCACCACAATGCCCAGCTATTTTTTGGTTGCAGCCATCATTATTTGGTGGGGCCGGGTTGGAATTGAACCCTCCAGCTTAGGTGTATGTGGCTGGCACCTTAGCTGCTTCAGCCACAGGCACCCAGCCTTAACTATTTTTCATGTACAATTTTTGGATCTACTTCAGAGAAAGGTCTCTTGAAGTACTTAGTTCATTTTTTAATTGGGTTCTTATGTTGTTGAGTGATAAAACAGCCTGGCATTGTGGCGAATGCCTGTAGTCCCAGTTACTTGGAAGGCTGAGGCAAGAGGATCACTTAAGCCAAGGGTTTGAGGTTGCTGTGAGCTATGACACCATAGCACTCTGCTGAGGGCAACAAAGTGAGACTCTGTCTCAAAAAAAAGGAAGTTATTTTTAAATTCTGGATATCATAATATATATAGTTCCTTATCATATACATGGTTTTCAAATATTTTCTTTTATCCTGTGGGCTGTCTTTTATTGCTCATAATCTTTAGCTTGACCCTAAAGCCTTTGTTTGTTTGTTTTTTGAGACAGAGTCTCATTATGTCACCCTTGGTAGAGTGATGTAACATCACAGCTCACAACCATTCCAAACTCTTGGGTTTAAGCTACACTCCCACCATCCTCAGGGTATGTGGCTGGTGCCGTAACCACTGTGCTATGAGCACTGAACCCTAATCAAGCCTTTGAACTTGACTACTAGTGTACAGGAAATATACAGGGGAAACAGCTAAATGACACTTCAAGGAAACAATCAGAAAAGGCTGGGAGGTTCGAGCCTGGCCTGGGGCCAGCTAAACAACCATGACAACTGCAACTAGAAAATAGCTGGGCATTGTGGCAGGCACAGTAGCCCCAACTACTTAGGAGGCTGAGGCAAGGGAATCACTTAAGCCCAAGAGTTTCAGATGGCTGTGAGCTGTGACACCAGGACACTCTACCGAAGGCGACATAGTGAGACTCTTGTCTCATGAAAAAAAAAGGCATTGATACGGGGAAGGAGAGCTCCTAGAATTAATGAACTAGGAGATAACTAAATGCTATGTTTGAACCTGGATTGGATCCTGATTTGAGCAAATGAGCTTAAAAGACATTTGGGACAAATGGGGAAATTTGATATGTGGCAATGTTAATTCACTGGTAACAGACCAGTGGTTATTTAGCTAGGAGAATGTCTTCATTCTAGGAGATGTGTGCTGAAGTATATGCAGAGAGCCTCATGATGCCTATCACTTCCAAATTGTTCAGGAAAAAAAAGTGCATGCAAGTACACTCCTATATACAGTATACTGACAAATCAAACATGCCTAGTGTTGAAGATTATTGGATCCAGGAGGTGAGGAATATAGGAGATCATTATTCTATTTTTCTTTTTTTTTTTTGAGATACAGTCTCAAGCTCTTGCCCTGGGTAGAATGCCATAGCATCATAGCTCACAGCAACCTCTTGCCTCAGTTTTTCTATTTTTAGTAGAGACGGGGTCTCGCTTTTGCTCAGGCTGGTCTCCAACTCATGAGCTCAAGCAATCCACCCTCCTTGGCCTCCCAGAGTGCTAGGATTATAGGTGTGAGCCACTGCACTTGGCCCATTATACTATTTTTTACAAGATTTGGACTGGGCTGGGCTGGGCCTAGTAGCTCACACTTGTAATCCCAGCACTTTAAGAGGTCAAGATAGGAGGATAGCTTGAGCCCAGGAGTTCAAGGTTACAGTGAGCTCTGATCATACTAATGAACTCAAGCATGGGTGACAGAGAGAAGCCCTGTCTACAAAACCATAAAATAAAATTTTAAAATAAAAGTAAGAGGGCCAGGTGTGTTGGCCCATGCCTGTAATCCCAGTACTCACTCCGGGAGGCCGAGGCAGGTGGATAGATTGAGCTCAGGAGTTCAAGACCAATCTGAGCAATAGTGAGACTCCATCTCTACTAAAAAAAATAGAATAATTAGTCAGGCATTGTGGCAGGTACCTATAGTCCCAGCTACTCCAGAGGCTGAGGCGGGAGGATCACTTGAGCTCAAGAGTTTGAGGTTGCTGCCAGCTATGAAGCCACGGCCCTCTACTCAGGATGACAGAGTGAGATTATGTCTCTAAATAAATAAATAAGAAAGATCAATTCTTTTTTTTTTTTTTTTTTTTTTGTAGAAACAGAGTCTCACTTTATTGCCCTCAGTAGAGTGCTGTGGCGTCACAGCTCACAGCAACCTCCAACTCCTGGGTGTAGGCGATTCTCTTGCCTCAGCCTCCCGAGTAGCTGGGACTATAGACGCCCGCCACAACGCCCAGCTATTTTTTTGTTGTGGGTTGGGCAGGGCCGGGTTTGAACCTGCCACCCTTGGTATATGTGACCAGCACTCTACTCACTTAGCTGCGCAGAAAGATCTATTAACCCTCTTCTCACACCTTTACTACCCAGTCACTGTCCTCTGTGGTCTCTTGGGCGATCAAGCCATGGCCCCAGCTAAGGGCTTCTGCTCTTGCTATTTCCTCTGCCTGTTACACATACTCTTCCCCTAAACGTCTCATGGCCTACTCATCAGAGTAGACCTACTCAAATACTTCCTCAAATTTACTCTCTCATGAGATCTTCCTGGCCACCTTGTCTAAAACTGCAGCCCCTCTCAGCACTACCTGTCTTTCCTGCTTTTTCCTTCCTAATGCCAATGCTGCCCTGCCTGCCGTAGGCCCACCTGGAAAACCTCTCTAGTCAAACAAGTTGGGTTTATTGACTCACTGAGATGAAGAAGACCAACTAGTATGGGGAACCATAGAAGTCTCAGTAAAAGTGCTTGTATCAGATGACTTGGGGGAGAGTTTAAGGGAGTAGGACTTGGCTCTGGATTAGATGCTGCCAGGAAATAATCCTGTGACTGGGTATCTCAACAATTCTTATCCATAAGGTGAGAAGCCCAAAATGAGGCTAAAGATATGGGTAAGGAATCAGCATTCACTCCTGTTAGCCAGGTGAGTCTAGTGGTTTGAATGATGTTCAGGTATTATCTGTTCTTTTGTCTTGTGCCGTCATGACCACAGAGTGTCTGTATCTGGTGTTGGTGTTCTACTGTCACATCCAATAGGAGAGCACAGGCCTGGCAGTGGGAGCTCAGACCTCAGAAAGGCATTTCTCCTTCTCACTAACATACTGGCTGTTGGCTGCTGCACATATTCTATGCTGGGTCCTTTCCCCACCAGAACCCCAGCCCCAAAGAGGTGCTCCTTTCCCTTTGTCCCACACTGTGTCCCTGTTAGAGCTGGCCTGGCCTGGGACTAGTGGCCAAACATAATTCTAGAAGAATGGAAGGAGGGGTGGCACCTGTGGCTCATCGAGTAGGGCGTCAGCCCCATATACCGAAAGTGGCGGGTTCAAACCCGGCCAAACTGCAAAACAGAAAAATAGCCGGGCACTGTGGCAGTTGCCTGTAGTCCCAGCCACTCGGGAGGCTGAGGCAAGAGGATCACCTAAAACCCAGGAGTTGGAGGTTGCTGTGAGCTGTGTGATGCCACGGCACTCTATGAGGATGATAAAGTGAGACTCTCTCTACAAAAAAAAAAAAAGAATGGGTGGAGCTTCTGGGAGCTTTTACAAGTCCACTTGAGGTTGCTTGCTCCTGCTGCTCACCCAACTTTAGAGTCTGAGGCTCTGAGTGCTGCACAGAAACTCTGTCCTCGGGGATGTCCAGGCTGGCCCCCTTTCTCCAGGGAGGACTCATCCCAGGGTGTGGGTAAGGGGTGCAGGAATGGGAGCACATGCCATGCTGTTCCAGAGCTGTAGGAGGGCAGGTAATGAGAGCCTGATCTCTGGGTCCCACTGGCCTTTAGCAGTCACAACCCTGACTCTGAGAAGTTTCTCTTTCCAGAGGCCTTGATGCTACCTCCAGCAGGTTTTGTGACTTTGGTCAGCTTCTCTTTCCCTTTGTGTCTCAGTTTTCCTATAGCCCCAGGTGACCTTAAGGAACCTTTCACATTCCAAAGAACTAGCAACTGCTCATGCTGAAGATGAGCTTGTGTGTATCTGCTCCATGAATATCCACCACCAGGCAGACACCAGACCTGACACCTCCTACCCCTAAGCCCAGTGTCCAAGGGAGATAGACAGGGCCACCAGCTTGGGAAGAAGCAATGCAATTAAGGCAGGGGAGCCACCAGTTCATGCAACAAGTATTTTGGGGAAACCTGCTATGGATAGTCCTGTTTTGGGTGATAGGGATAGACCAGTAAATAAAACTGAAAACAAAAATTCCCTGCCTTCTTGAGCTTCCATTCTAGTGGACAATAAACAGAAACACTTCTGTCAGTGAAAAAAATTAAGTGGGCTAGTGAGGGTGGAAGAGGTGGGGGGAGAGGCCCCGGGGGGATCAAGGAGGCCAGTGGGTGGGAAGAAGAGGGAGAGAGAGTTTTCCTTCATGTGGGATGGAGCCATGTCAAGTTTCAGGGGTGACCATGGGGTGATTGTGCTTTCTGGCCGGTGCCTTGGAAGGGGAGAATGGTAGACAGGGAGGCCAGGGCAAAGTGAGTGGCGGGCTTGTGGGAAGGAGCAGGAGCTGCTTCAGACGCGGTTCCTCTGAAACACACGAGAACATCAGATGCTGCAATGGCTCTAGGAGCCTGAGCCCTGAGTGGACATACACAACAGTGAGCACCCCAGGACACAGGCAGAGATTAATGTCACATAGGATGGAGAGCCAGCAAAGGAGCAGACAGGGCAGCAACTGAGCCAGAATATCCCACATGAAAGAAAGTAGCGCTCAGCACAGGTTTGGAGCAGAAGCAGGATATGAGCCTGTCCAGAGAGAAAAGAAGGGGTGGAAAGTCATTGGTGCAAATGGCACCCTGCAGGGCCACCAGCTTAGGCAAAGGGTGGGAGGCCTGCGTGGGATGTCCTGGACTCGGGGTCTGCCACACAGAGAGGGGTGCTGTGGCTCTAAAGAGGCAGGGGAGGAGTCCTTATCTCCTGCCCTCAGGCCTCCTGGGGATCACCGCCCCTCTCACCCACAGAAACTGCAGCTCCCCTGCCTGGACCGTCAGGGGTTCAAGGTCCCCCTGCTCAGGAAGAGGGAGTCCAAGGGGGCCTAGTGGACAAGATAATCTAGGCTGACTTACTGCGGCTGCTATCTTGGCGCTCTGGTACCCCTGCCCCACACACTTGTCCCACCTCCCTAGGCCTGGAGACTTGGGACCCTCCAGTCTCCGCCTCTGCTGCCACTCTGGCTGGAGACCCCTATTGGGAGGAGTTTTTAAGATAAAGGCCTGTAGTCTACCATGGTTTCCCTCCCCTCTGTGGCCTATGGTCTAAAAGCTACCCCCAGGATCTGTTGTGCCCAGACACAGATATGGAATACTCTCTGCTAAACCTTGCACTTACTCCAGGTCAGGAAGGGCACCAACAGGGGACTTCAAACAGCCAATTTTGCAACTATAAGACTGCATAATTATCTTGAAAAGTAATTTATTGCCTTGAAAAGTTAATTTCTTTGACTCACTATTTCTCCTTCTAGAAATCTATCCTAAGGAAGCTTCTAAGCCTGAAGACCTAACCAATTACATGGCCATGTAGGAGCTCCATGAGAAGAGACAGTGTATGAAGCTGCATTATCAGGGTAATTCAGCTAAAACACACAAAACAACACCAAAAGTTAGTGATGAGCGATGAGGTGTAAGTGATTTTTATTTTTTTCCATAGAGTTCTTAGACTTCCTCAAACTTTCTGGAAGAAGCTGAAACATTATGGAAGAATTGCAATTTTATTTATTTATTTTTTTGATACAGAGCCTCAAGCTGTCGCCCTGGGTAGAGTGCTGTAGCATCACAGCTCACAGCAACCTCCAACTCCAGGGCTTAAGCGATTCTCTTGCCTCAGCCTCCCAAGTAGCTGGGACTATAGGCATCCGCCACAACACCTGGCTATTTTTGGTTGTAGTTGTCATTGTTGTTTGGCAGGCCCAGGCTGGATTTGAACCTGCTAGCTCTGGTGTATGTGGCTGGAGTCTTAGCCACTTGATCTACAGATGCTGAGCCAGAATTGCAATTTTAAATAGGGAGGGTCATTGTGGGCTTACAAAAATGTTTTGTTTTTCTGAATAGAAACAGAAGCTTTTAGGAAGGCGTTGAGTAAACAGTGCTAACTGCTAACTGGTCGCCTTTGGAGCTGCTATCCTGGCTATTTTTTATTTTATTTTATTTTTATTTTTTTGTAGAGGCAGAGTCTCACTTTATCGCCCTTGGTAGAGTGCAATGGCATCACACAGCTCACAGCAGCCTCCAGCTCTTGGGCTTAGGTGATTCTCTTGCCTCAGCCTCCCAAGTAGCTGGGACTATAGGCACCCGCCAAAATGCCCGGCTATTTTTTGTTGCAGTTCGGTGGGGCGGGCTTGAACTCACCACCCTCAGGTTGGCACTGCCTCATAAGTTTAATTTTAAATTAAAATTTAAAAAATTTAAACACATGTACAAAATACATATTGAAGAAAATGAAGAGGCTGATCCAAAGGTAGTGAATTATTGCAATCGATTGTTTACAGTCAGTTATAGATCCTCTTCTACTCTGTTCATCTTCTCACTATTGTGCTTGAGTACTCTTAAAAAAAGAAGAAGAAACTGTAGGAAGAGAAAGAAAAGCTTAAATGTGTGGAAATTTTGTGTTTGTGTGTATATATAGAAATTATATAAAATTATAGAAATACATCCTAAGTCCATTAGACCAATGGTCAATGAAAGTGAATAAACAGATTCTACACAAAAATAATTAATTCTAGGCTGGGTGCCCATAGATCAAAAGTTAGAGTGCTGGCCCCGTGCGGGTGTAACAGGTTTGAACCTGGCCAGGGCCTGCTAAACAAAAAAACAAACCAGCCTGAGGAAAAGCAAGATCTTGTCTCTACTAAAAATAGAAAAACTGAGGCAAGATGATCCCTTGAGCCCAAGAGTTGGAGGTTGCTGTGAGCTATCATACCACAGCATTCTACCCAAGGTGATAGCTTGAGACTGTGTCTAAAAAAAAAAAAAAATGAATTCCAGTCATCATATGGAAAAATGCTCAACTTCAACAGAAAATAAAAACAACTGGGAAGCAGAGGTGAGAGGCTCACTTGAGCTCAGGAGTTTGAGACCAGCCTGACCAAGAGTGAGACCCTGTCTCAACTAAAAAAAAAAAAAAAAAATATATATATATATATATATATGCATATATATATGCACACACACATATATACATATATGTATATAGCTGGACATGGTGGTGCATGCCTGTAGTCCCAGCTACTCGGGAGGCTAAGGCAAGAAGATCTGTTGAGCCCAGGAATTTAAGGTTGCTGTAAGCTAGGCTGATGCTGCCCCACTCTAGCCTGGGGCAACTGAGTGAAACTTTGTCTCAAGAAAAAAAGCACACACACACAATAAAAACCAAAAAGCCTAGCCAGGGGCTGTGGCTCATGCCTGTAATCTCAGCACTTGGGAGGCCAAGGTGGGTGGATTGCCTGAGCTCATGGGTTGGAGACCAGTCTAAGCAAGAGCAAGACCCCACCTCTAAAAAATAGCTGGGTGTTGTGGCAGGTGTGTGTAGTTCCAGCTACTTACTTGGGAGGCTGAGACAAGAGAATCAGTTAAGCCCAAGAGTTTGAGGTTGCTGTGAGCTGTAATGTCATGGCAATCAACCGAGGGGGACAGCTTAAGATTCTGTTTCAAAAAAAAAAAATTTAAAAATTGGCTCGGCGCCTGTGGCTCAAGCGGCTAAGGCGCCAGCCACGTACACCTGAGCTGGCGGGTTCGAATCCAGCCTGGGCCCGCCAAACCACAATGACGGCTGCAACCAAAAATGGCTGGACGTTGTGGCGGGCGCCTGTAGTCCCAGCTACTTGGGAGGCAGAGGCAGGGACTCGCTTGAGCCCAGGAATTGGAGGTTGCTGTGAGCTGTGATGCCACAGTACTCTATTCAGGGTGACAGCTTGAGGCTCTGTCTCAAAAAATAAAATAAAATAAAATAATAAAAAAGCCTGTCTACACATATTATACACATGACTAATAAATAAAAGTCATAACATGAATGTTGCCAGGCTGGGAGAAAATGGTCCATGCTGAGGACATCTGGACTCAGTCCTGCAATGAAGCCCCCATTGTCTGTTCCTCTGAGTACCTGTGGGTACTTTCTCTGTGGTAGCTGGAGGATGGTAAGGATATGTGGTATGAGAAGTGGAGCCACACAGAATCTCAGCTGGCTCTCAGGTATGAATGCTGGAAGAACCCCACCCCACCCCTAAACCCAGAACATGGTTTGGAATCACCTCTCTCCCAGGAGGCCCCAAACTCCAGCTCTATGCAGAGACCATAGAGGGGGTATCAGGCAGCCCAAGCTCTGCTCCCAGTTAAAGGCACTTAATGGTTCCAATAAAATGCTCAACATGGAAGCCCGGTGAAAACAAACAAGAATGACCTGCACCCTCATTACCTACAGGTTAATTGTTAACAGTCCAATGCAGTCCAGCCTCTGCTTAGAAGACATTATCATGTGGTATGGCCTGCTTTTTTGTTTGTTTGTTTTTTTGGAAACAGAGTCTCAAGCTGTCACCCTGGGTAGAGTGCTGTGACATTGTGACATCATAGCTCACAGCAACCTCCAACTCTTGGGCTCCAGTGATCCTCTTGCCTCAGTTTTTCTATTTTTAGTAGAGATAGGGTCTTGCTTTTGCTTAGGCTGATGTCAACTCGTGAGCTTTAGCAATCCACATGCCTCAGCCTCCCAGAGTGCTAGGATTACAGGTGTTGAGCTACTTGTGCTCATCCTTTTCTCCTATTTTTCTTTCTTGGAGAGAGACGGGGTTAACTAAGTTGAAGTGCAGTGGCCTGATCATAGTTCACTGTTACCTCAAAATCCTGGGCTCAAAAGATCCCCATCCTCAGCCTCCCAGGTAGTTAGGACTACAGGTGACCACCACTATGTCTGGCCAATTCTGTTGTTGTGTTGCTGTGTTGCTCAGGCTGGTCTTAAACTCTTGGCCTCAAGTGATCCTCCTGTCTCAGTCTCCCAAAGAGCTGAGATTACAGGCATGAACCACTGCATCTGGACTATAATTAAAAATTTTAAATACAGCTGGGCACAGTGGCTCACACCTGTAATCCTAGCACTCTGGGAGCCTGAGGCAGGTGGATTGCCTGAGCTCACAAGTTCAAGATCAGCCTGAGCCAGAGCAAATCTCAACTCTAAAAAAATAGCTGGACCAAAAAAAAAAAAAAATACCTGGGCATTGTGGTGGGTGCCTATAGTCCCAGCTACTTGGGAGGCTGAGTTAAAAGGATTCGCTTGATCCCAAGAGTTTGAGGTTGTTGTGAGCTATGATGCCATGGCACTCTAGCCACAGCAACAAAGTGAGGCTTTGTCTCAAACAAATACAAATTAAAATTAAATAATAAAAATTTTAAATTCAAAACAACGACTACTGCAACAAAAAATAGCCAAGCATTGTGGTGGGCACCTGTAGTCCAAGCTACTTGAGAGACTGAGGCAAGAGAATCTCTTAAGCCCAAGAGTTTGAGGTTGCTGTGATCTCAGATGCCACAGCACTCTACCGAGGGCAACATCGTGAGACATTGTCTCAAAAAAAATTTTTTTTATGCAGCTATCATTTATATAAACTAATTTATTTTATTATTATTATTATTTTATTTATTTATTTTTTTTGTAGAGACAGAGTCTCATTTTATCGCCCTTGGTAGAGTGTCATGGCATCACACAGCTCACAGCAACCTCCAACTCCTGGGCTTAGGCGATTCTCTTGCCTCAGCTTCCCAAGTAGCTGGGACTATAGGCGCCCGCCACAATGCCCAGCTATTTATTATTATTTTTTTCTTTAGAGGACAGAGTCTCACTTTATCACCTTCAGTAGAGTGCGGTTGTGTCACAGCTCACAGCAATCTCAAACTCCTGGGCTTAAGCCATTCTCCTGGCTATTTTTTTTTTTTTTTTTTTTTTTTGGTGACGGAGGCTCACTCTATCGCACTCGGTAGAGTGCTGTGGAGTCACAGCTCACAGCAACCTCAGGCTCTTGGGGTCAAGCGATTCTCTTGCCTCTGTCTCCCAAGTAGCTGGGACTACAGGCGCCCGCCACAGCGCCCAGCTAATTTTTGATGCAGTTCAGCCGGGGCCAGGTTTGAACTCACAGCCCTCAGTATATGGGGTCGGCGCCCTACTCACTGAGCCACAAGCACCACCTGTATATAAATTAAAAATATGTAAATAAGAATTCATCCTTTGCAAGAACACATACTAACTAAAAGGAATATATGAAACACATCCAGTCATTGCCTAATAGTACAGAGGTGGGAATCTAATAAACCAAGATGAAGAGACATAAACAGAGCCAGAGGGAGAGCCTTGTCAGGCTATGATGAAAATATGATGGGCAGAATTGCAGGCCTAAATGACCTCAGCCATTCTGTAAAGTGCTCAACCACTTTACTGCCTGGGGGCCTAGTTTGGAGTGTCCCCTCCACTGAATTGCTAGGGGAGAACCTCTGTCAGAACTTCATCCAGGTAAGGAGAGGGCTCCTCAACAGATGTGGGAGAGTGAAGCTGAGGCTATGGATTCCCAAACTGTGACCTAGGTCACACTTTTCCTCTATAGGCCTCAGTTTCCTCTCTGGAAACTGGAGCTCAGAAGTGGAGGCAGAGAAGCTTCAGTGAAGTGAGGAACAGAGAGTGCTTCTGCCAGGGTCTGGCCTTCCATCACAAGGTCAGGGAGATCAAAGGCCAGCACTACTGAGGCCAGCACATCTGGGCTGACACGTGGACTTTCCTGACCAGACTAGGCCCCACTATCTCCCTGGAAACTGGGGCTCCAGCTATGGCCCAGAGGGGACAGTGGCAGAAGTGATAGCCCCTCATCCCCCCCCAGTCCCAAAAGGCCCTGTCTGCCCCATTGTCACTGGATCTGATAAGAAATCCCACCCCTGCAGCCCCCTCCCCTCACCCCACCCACAGCCACAGCCTGGCTGGGCCCCAGATGCCTGGATATAAGGGGACCCTGGGGGCTGAGCATCACTGAGGCCAGTCTTGAGCAGACTCAGCTTCAGCCCAGCTGCCCACCCCCACCACCATGTCTCTGACCAAGACTGAGAGGGCCATCATCGTGTCCATGTGGGGCAAGATCTCCACCCAGGCTGACACCATTGGTACTGAGACCCTGGAGAGGTGAGTCCTGGACAGGACTGCCTG
>CAUYON010001803.1:0-10937 GCA_963573935.1 Arctocebus calabarensis
TCCCAGCTACTTGGGAGGCGGAGGCAGGAGACTTGCTTGAGCCCAGGAATTGGAGGTTGCTATGAGCTGTGATGCCACAGCACTCTATCCAGGGTGACAGCTTGAGGCTCTGTCTCAAAAAAAAAAAAAAAAAAAAAAATAGCCAGGTGTTGTGGTGGGCACCTGTACTCCCAGCTATTTGGGAGGCAGAGGCAAGAGAATCACTTAAGCCCAAGAGTTTGAGGTTGCTGTGAGCTGTGGGGCCATGGCATTCTATCAAGGGTAACATAGTGAGACTCTGTCTCAAAAAAAAAAAAAAAGAAAATCAGCAAATTGCCCATTAAAAAGTGGGCAAAATATAGGACAGAAACTGTTCAAGTGAAGACAGTCTAACAACCAACAAACACATGAAAAAAAATGCTCAACATCTCTAATCATCAGGGAAATACAAATCAAAACTACAATGAGGTAGTATCAACTAACCCCAGTGAGAATGGCTCTTACCAGTAAGTCCCAATACAACAGATGCTGCCATGGATACAGAGCAAAAGGAACATCTATACATGTTGGTGGGACTGCAAACTAGTACAACCTCCATGGAAAGCAGTGTAGAGAAATCTCAAAGAACTAAAAGTAGAGCTGCCATACGATCCTCTCCCTCTTGACAAGTCTTTTTACCCAAAAGAAAAAAAGACACTTGCACTCAGATCTTTATAGCAGCAACATTCACAGTAGCAAAGATGTGGAAACAATCCAAGTGCTCATCATTACATGTGGTATATGTATACAATGGTGTATATATGTATACAAAAAATGGTGACGTAGTATTTTCTGTGACAACCTAGATGGAACTGGAGACCATTCTTCTAAGAAAAGTATTGCAAGAATGAAAAAACAAACATCACATGTACTTAACACTAAATTAGAACTAGGCAATCAACATGTATGTGCACATATGGAAGTAAAATTCAATGGAATCACGTAGGTGGGAGGGAAAGGAGGGGTTGGGTAAATTCACACCTACCGGGTACAATGCACATATCCTGGGCAAAGCACACTCTTACAACTTTGACTTAAAATGTACAAAAGCAAATTATGTAACCAAAACATGTATATATACCCTTGCAACATTCTGAAATTTAAAATGTTACAAAAAGTACTGAAATTATATTAGTATTGTATATTTACATAGTTTCTTTACTCTAAGGACATCATACCATTTAATCTATTTTTTCTATTTAGCTCGCCAAATATCTACCTACCATTATGTACTATTTCACCTATTTTACAAATAAGGAACTAGAAGGCAATAAGCCTAGTGACGCCAGAAGGCTAGGGCGATCTGCCCAAAGTCATATGGAAGTCACTGCCAAAAACCTAATAAAAACCTCAGTCCTCTTACTTCTAAATCAACCTTTATCCTCTCACATGACACAGCCTACATAATAAAGAACAGATCATTCATTTTTTATCTGGAAAACTACCAAACATATAATTCAGTAAGGGGCCTCACTGACCCCACCACCTTGTCAAAGGGAACAAAGTATATAAAAAATGAGGTTTGTAGGAGCAGACGGTTTTGGTCCATCAACTTTCTCTTAGATTACAGCCATTAACTAAGATACAATAAAATAAAAATAACCTAACAGAACCTCATGTTTTTGGAAATTCAAGTTAAATTCACTGATCCTTCAAACTTATATACAATGCACTAAAGGTAAGGCTAACTCCTTGGGGCTATAGCAGTGCACATTATGTCAACCAGACCGTTTAAAGATAACTTTGCTACACGACTGGGCCAAACTAAGAATCCAAATCAGCAATGAGCATTTAGCAGCACAAATTCATAGACCCACAGAATTCTGGAGCTTCAGAAGGAACCTGGAGGGCCATTCAGAACAGCCTCTTCACCTGGTATATGAGGAAACCAAGGCTCAGGAAGGTTAAGTGACTTGTCCAAGGTTGCATAGACAGGAAAGCAAGAACTAGAAAATAAACGTGCTGACTACTATCTATTACACTTATAAATGTTGCTCCCAGGACTCATCGTACACTTAGCACTTTGCAGAATTACTTATCTATACACAGAGTACAGAAGAAAAGTAACAGACCCTGATTGCTACTTACTGGCCATGTGATCTTGGGCAAGTCCCTGAATTTCTCTGAAATTCAGGCTTTTCATCTATCAACTGTGGGTCACAGTAAGTTTCACAAGTAAGCTGGAGGCAGTATAAACAGGCTGCGTACAACCTGTAAGCTCCATACAACCAACATCAGGATTGCACATTCCCAGCACAGAGCCTGGCACAGGAAAATTCACTCAGAAAATCAATAAACTTATCAAGCAAACAGGTTCTGGACTTGAACTCAGTCCATCTGGTTTTTAAACATTAGGTTATATTGCTCCCAATTCATACAATTCCAAAGCATAGTGTTAATCGGCCTTATGGAGTACTGAGAACACAATAGAAAAAGCAGGTCATTTTCTGGCTAAAGGCAGGAAAAAGTTCGGTGTGGAAAGCTCCTGAACCCTCAGTGTTGGGATTGATACTTTGTTAGCATTGGCACATCATGAACCCTTGGAAACAACCAAACTTAGGTTTATGTCCTAGCTTTAGCATAAGCTGTGTGTGTTCAAAAATATTTAATATTATTTTACCTCTCTGAGCCTAAATTCCCACACCTGGGGAAAAACTCACTTTACAGGGATTGTGTGACAAATGAGGCAGTATGTGTAAAGGAATGCAGAATGATGTGTGGCACAAAAAGATACTCCATTTCCATTCTGGTTATTTGGAAGCTTCATTCATTCATTTTACTTAGGTCTTTGCTCAAATGTCACTTTCTTCCCTATCTACAATAAGGTTCCCAAACTTCTCTGTTCCCTATTTTGCTTATTTTTCTTCATTGTCCTTATCATCACTTGACATAACATTATATATTTATTTTTCTATTTACTGTATCTATTCAACTATCAGGTAAGCCCCACAGGGGACAAACTTTTTATTTGCTGTTCATTTTGTTTACTTCTACATCCCAACAATTAAAAAGTACCTGGCATGTAGTTAGTGCTTACAAATATTTGTTGAAAGACTGATCAAACGAATTCAACATCCATTTGGGCCTTGCTGTATCTGAGACACTGTGCAGCATCTACTCTGTGCTATGGAATCTGAGAAGCTTTAGGTCTTACCTGGACTGCTACAGGTGCCCCCTAACTCCCTCTCCTTGTGTCCACTTTGTCTCCCTACTTTCCATTTATTAATCAGCGGCCAGAGATCCAAAGTCAACATCCAGTCATTTTCCTGTTTAAACCCCTCCAATGGCTTCCCATTACAATCAGTAAGTCCAGAATCTTTACCATGCCCTATAAAGCCTGAACCATCACGCCCTGGGGTAGTCAACCTCCTCTCCTACCATTCTCTCCCTACATTTTATTTTTTTCTATAATTTCCTTTTTTTGAGATAGAGTCTCACTATGTTGCCCTCAGTAGGGAGCTATGGCGTTACGGCTCACAGCAACCTCCAATTCCTAGGCTTAAGCAATTCTCTTGCCTCAGCCTCCTAAGTAGTTGGGACTACAGGTGCTTGCCACAACACCCAGCTATTTTTTTGTTGCAGTTGATTAGCTGGCCCAGGCTGGGTTCGAACCCGCCACCCTCAGTGTATGTAGCTGGAGCCACAACCACTGTACTATGGGTGCCGAGCCTCTCCCTACATTTAGACACACCAGTTTTTCTCTTTCTCAAACATGCCAAAGTTGTTTTTCTTTTTTAATTTAAAAATGAACATACATTTTTATTAATTTAAAACTTTAAGTTCTAGAGACAAGTGTGGTGGTTCACGTTTGTAGTCCTAGCTACTTGGGAAGCAGAGGCAAGAGAATTGCTTGAGCCCAGAAGTTCAAAGCTGCAGTGAATTATGATGGGGCCACTGAAATCCAGCCTGCATGATAGAGACTGATCCCATCTCTGCCCCCGGGCAGGGGGCTCACACCTATAATACTAGCACTCTGGGTGGCCAAGGCAGATGGACTGGTTGAGCTCAGGAGTTCAAAATCAGCCCCAAGAGCGAGACCTAGTCTCTAAAATTAGCCAGGCATTGTGCTGGGCTCCTATAGTTCCAGCTACTTGGGAGGCTGAGGCAAGAGGATTGCTAGAGCCTAAGAGTTGGAGGGCTCCCAGAGTTGCTGTGAACTATGAAGCCATAGCACTCTACTGAGGATGACAAAATGAGGCTCTGTTTCAAAAACAAAACAAAATAGAAAAACAACAAAAAAACACTCACCTTTAAGTTCTACATATTAATTTCATTAACAATATTCTGTTTTTTTTTTTTTTTTTTAAGACAGAGTCTCAAGCTGTCGCCCTGGGTAGAATGGCGTCACAGCTCACAGTAACCTCAAACTCTTAGGCTTAAGCGATCCTCTTGCCTTAGCCTCCCAAGTAGCTGGGACTAGGTGCCCACCACAATGGCTGGCTATAATATTCTGTTCTTAATCTAAAATTCTTCAACAGCAAGGACTGGCTACGAGATCAGACAATTAAGTTCATAAATTCATCCTAGAAAAAGTGCTACCTACCTCATTGCTGAATTATCACTACGGTCATCTTCAAAGTATTCCCCTTAGATATATGGTGACAACAGCAATATTCAGTACTGAGGTATATAGCACTTTTCCTAGGATGAGTTCATGAACTTAACTATTCAACCTCATAGTCAAGGAATATGAGAGAGATATGGAGTGTCAAGGTCTTTTCTGACTTGTGGCCTTTTGCTGTTCCCTCTGCCTAAAGTACCTGTAGGCAGGCTATTCCTCATCATTTAGCTCTCAGCAGAAATATTACCTCCTTAGAGTCCTCCCAGGCTAAAGGTGCCCCACCACCATTGCCCTGATCAAGTTACTCTCTTATGGATCTCATTGCTTTTTTATTCCTGATAGCATTTCATTATCTGAAATGATTTTTTTTATTTGTTCAATTTTCCCAACTAGAATGTAAACTACAATAGGATAAGGAATTTCTCAAACTTACGCACCTAGTACATACTACGTAATGAATCAATAAACTAGATGACTAAAGATGTTTGTCAGGATGAAAGGTGCAGATAAGGTCCACTATTAGCCTAACGGGAGAGTAGGGTATTGGTTTCCATCCAAGGACAACCACCCCATTTCATCAAAATGTGAATTTCAGCCAAACTCACTTGGGAATGGGTACCCGAATTAGTGTCCCTTCCACTTCTGGGTTCAGATTCATTCCACTTTCTCTTAAAGCCTTGATAGCTGCAGCTGTACACTGAAAACCAGATCAAAAGGTAAACAGAATTAGTAAATAATTATTACCAGATGCAAACCCTCTCCCGATAACTGGCAACCCATCTTGGCAGAACATGGAAACATTTAGTTCTGTTACCAGTAAGATCAGGAAGTTACATTGGTGTAGAGTGCTTTGATCAAGCTGAATAGCAAACTATGTCCACTCCTGGTACCAGTGTACTGCAAGAGGAAAAAAAGAAAGAAGAAAAACTAAAAAGAAAACAGCTCTGCTTCTTTGAAAAGATTTCAATGGTTTGAGGCAACACAGATCAAAACCACAATAAATCCTCAAGGGAGGGGGGTTGGTCTCTGCAAAGATTGGTATAAAGACAGATGAAAGATTTCACATGTTAAAAAATTCCAGTTGACATTTTACACTCAAAATATACCAGTGCCGATTTGGAATAAGTAAATAAATTTAACTCATTCACATCTACACTAACACCAAACTCACTCATGTTTTGGAATGTGCATTGAATATCTGCTGGTATATGCTGCAAGAAAAGTAGTATGGCACAGTAGTGAAAAGCCTGGGCTTTGAAGTCAGAAAGCTCTCAGTTCAAATCCCAGCTCTGATAACCATGTGACCCTGGCAATATGCTTGACTTCCATTTCAAAACCTGAGAACATTTGGCACCCAAACCTCATAGAGGCAGTGAAATAACATAAGCAATGCATCTGCTCAGTGCCTAGCACCCTGTAATACCCACTCAAGAGTAGTTATTATATAAACATGTTATATACCTTTATATATAAAGGTAAGAAGGCATAAGCCCTCAAACAAGGCAGAGATGACATCATCATTTAGCTGAGGTACCTCTTTCCAGCCTTCAGGGGCTTCTCTGATAGGTTTGCTCACTAATATGCCAGTTGGCATACTGATACACTATGTCCCAAAGTGCCTCACTTCATACTTAAGCAACATTATAACAACACCTGGTATGCAATCCCAAAGGATAACAAGAAAGCAGTGTGGATGAGAGATGCTTTCATTGGCACTACAATGTGGAATTCATGAAAATAAGACCTCTGACATTTTCAAAAGAATTTTTAGGTTTAACAAGCCAATCAACATGACAGACCAATTCATGGCCTTGAATTCTTCCCTAAACTTTCTGATTAAATGAATGGGGGTTGATACACATCTATTTTACTTTACTTTGGGGGGGTGGGGGACAGAGAGATGGAGAGAATCTCCTACGGTCAAGACCAGCCTGAGGCAATATATTAAGACTCACCTCCACAAAAAACAGAAAAACTATCCAAGCATGGTAGCATACACTTATAGCCTAAGCTACTTAGAAGGCTGAGTTGGAGGACTGTTTGAGCCCAGAAGTTCAAGGCTGTAGTGAGCTATGATCATGTCTGTGTAGAGTCACCAAACTCTAACCTGAGTGCCACCCTCTCTCTAAAAAAAAATCGAATGGCCTTAATTCTACATCTGTATGAGGTATTACTATCCAGTTAAAAAGACAAACCGGATCTTGTAGATATGATGAATAATCAATACTCTTGGGCGGCAGTACATACTTGTAGAATCTAACAGTGTAGCCACTGCCTAAAATAGTAAATTTTTAAAATGGTACCTCTGACTACAGATTATCAGAGCTGGAAGGGATTTGTGACCCAAGCACAGCCCCTTCATTGTGTAAAAAGAGACTCGTCAGATAAGATCACATATCATAGAAATACTAAGCATAGAAACACTCCTCGATAGCCCAAGAGAGATGGTGTGAGTACTCCAACTATCATACTTCCAGTTAATGGCTCAGTTCAGATAAACCTGGAGATTCAGTACCATGCTGTTAGTTTGTCTATATTTTTCTAGATCTCTGAGCTCAATATATTCAGTAATTGTAACATAGGGGGTTTAATTCTTTTTAAATAGCCAAAAATAATTTGGAATTAGGTCTAGGGAATTAGGGTATAGCCAAGGTAAATAAAAAAGCTGGATAAAGAAATGAAATTGATTTTCCTTTGCAAAAGAACTGCCATCTTACTTAATAAAACAAAGATTTCTAAAGTTAACAATAAAAGAACCTCCACTTTGAAGGAGGAGTCGGAACTCCAATATCCTAATCCTCTTCCATGGCTTCTCACTGCCTGATAATCACACATCCCATCACCACCACTTCCCTTTCACAGTCTGGGCCAAGTATTTTCCATACAACCTTCTCCTGTAGGCACAAGAACACCACTACTGACACCAAGCTGGGCAGGAACTATGTCTGAATATTTACATCTTTTCAGTACAAGGGAGAGTGCCAGGTATATAAGTAAGAGCTCAGTAAAAGTTTGCTCAATTAATATAGTAATGATCAGGTTCAGATCTATTAGAAAAACTCAATTTTCTTTCCTTCATGTATATAAACCCTCAAAATCTTATTTTATACTAACTTTTCTGTGTTCTTTCGTATGCAGAAAAAATGTGAATCAACTGATGAGTTCATTTTTCAAAGAAACCCACTGAGACACGTAGTTCTTGTAAGATAGTCTACATAAGTACATTTTGCTTTCGTGTGGTAGAACACAGAAAACTGCTTCCCAACAAGACATCTGAACTACTCATCATTCAGACCAGAAAAAGCTATACATTCCTATAAAATGTCCATCTCTCATCTTAGGCTTGTCCCCTCACTGGAAGGATGCTCAACAATATCCCAGGGCAAATAATGTTGCTCTTAAATGACAACACTGACTAACTGGCTGCTTAGAGTTGTGTGCTGATAAAGACCATAGACTCCGCTTGGGGTCAGGCAGCAAAGAGTGTTGTGATCAGTTAGCAATCTCTGCCATTCCTATTCTTAAGCTAATCTCTGCTAAAAACCAAAAAATGATAACATTTTGGCAGACCAGTGAACAAAACCTTGACGACCTGGATTAAAGTCAACTCTGTTAGTGCCTTATCAATTACTGACCTTCCATTTTCTTTATATTTCAATGAATCCCTAGAATATAAGGTCAACAAAAGCAGACACCTAGTCCATCCTAATGATCAATGAATTCCCATCACCTTCAACAGAAACTAATAATTTGCAGACACTCAAAAAATACGCGTTGAGTTAGTGAATGAATGGCTTTCATGTCAAATAGCCAAGATGTGAATAGAGCTTTATCATAACAGTGTGTACCTT
The DNA here is from genome assembly GCA_963573935.1 of Arctocebus calabarensis. Lineage (NCBI taxonomy): Eukaryota > Metazoa > Chordata > Mammalia > Primates > Lorisidae > Arctocebus > Arctocebus calabarensis. The sequence goes on from CAUYON010001803.1 coordinate 8,431, forward strand.
GAGGAGAAATTTTACTTCTCTGAGCCTCAGTTTCCTCCTCTATAAAATAGAATAAATAATGCCTAATTTACCAGCATACCTGTCTGGGTTGATCATATGAAACAAAACTTCAGAAAGTGGCTGGCAACACAGTTGACACTCAATATATGTCAGCTCTCCTCCCTTCACAAAAGCAATAATGGACCCTGCAGAGTTTTGTTTTTCTCATTTGCCTTGTTTTGTTCAAATCATGCTGTGGTTTTTATGCCCATTTTTTCTTTCCCATCATTAACTCTAACTGCAGGCAAGTTTATGGAAGGCAGCAACCATATATCATTTATCAAGCAGAACACATGTTAAACAAATGCAACATAGTTTTCTGTCTTCAATGCATTTGAAAAGATTATTCATGTAAATCTGCACCGTGTCACTACATAGTGACACTGAAAGGGCTCAGATTTGGAAAGAAAGCCAACTGTATGTGAAACAGACAGGAATTATATAAACATAGACAGGATTAGCTTAGCATTTTGAAGCTATGAACCTGGGTAGTCTACAGATAGCTTCTAACCTGGAGGAAGGAAATATTAGAGCTTTTTGTTTAATATATACACCCAATGAGATAAAGGAATTCAAAAGACAATGTAACTCACACTTCCCCACTCCATCCCTGTGAATAAAGGAACCTCTACTGAGATGCTTGTAAAGGTTTTTTCCAAAACCCATGGAATTTCAACTTTGGAGAAATGGCAAAGATGTTTTGGTTGAAAAATTAAGACGTACTCTAACTTCCTAAAAATAATTAGGCCTTGGCTCGGCGCCTATGGCTCAATGGGCTAAGGCGCCAGCCACGTACACCTAAGCTGGCGGGCTTGAATCCAGCCCAGGCCCACCAAACAACAATGACGGCTGTAACCAAAAAATGGCCGGGTGTTGTGGCGGGCGCCTGTAGTCCCAGCTACTTGGGAGGCGGAGGCAAGAGACTAGCTTGAGCCCAGGAATTGGAGGTTGCTGTGAGCTGTGATGCCATAGCACTGTATCCAGAGTGACAGCTTGAGGCTCTGTCTCAAAAAAAAAAAAAAAGAAAAGAAAAAGAAAAATTAGGCCTCATAAAATGCTCTAGTAGCCAATCATATGCTTCTTCTGTGAATGCCACTTGCTATTTAATAACAGAAGTGGCTGGCTCTAAAAAGCAATCTGCCTGATGTCTTCAAGCTGTGTAATTAGGAGGCTATTCCCTAAATTGGCCTGCACTGCCTAGAAGAATAAGACTGAGAGGCCACAGTGGTTCAGAGGGGGCCAAAAAGGGGAAGAGGTGACAGTTCCCTTTTTGTCCATTTCTCCGATCCTCTGTAACACCAGAAATGAGTGCCTCCCTTTTATCAACCTAATGACAAATATTCACCTATTCAAGAAAAACGGACTGAGTTGCTTCCATGTGCCAGGCGCTGTGTTTGGTGCTGGATACAATGAACAAGTTAAACATAATACCTACATTCCAAACTCACAATCTAGTAAAAATGAAATTGAAAATGAACATATAAGTAAATGTATAACTATTAATAGTGATAAGTGTAATAAAGAAAAAAATTCTGCTGTATAAAAGAGCTTCTTGTGGAGAAATTAGATTGAATAGATTGGGGGAGTATTCCCTGAGAAAGTGACATTTAAGCTGTGATCTGAAATACAAGTAGTAATTAGCTATGAGAGAGTGTTCCAAGCAACAGGAGCAGTATATGCCAAGGCCCTGGAGATGGAAAGGGATTGATGTGTCTGAGGAGCTGAAAGGCAAGGGTGGCTAAAGCAGTGTACAAGGGTGACAGCTGCACAAGAATGGACAGACAGGTACAGGCCAGACCATGCAGAGCTTTCTAGACCACAGTAAGGATTTCAGACATTCTATAAAGATTACTTGAAACCACATTCTTAAAATTTAAAGCATGGGAACATCATGATGCAATATACAATTTTTTTTTTTTTTTTTTTTTAAGAGACAGAGTCTCACTTTGTCGCCCTGGGTAGAATGCTGTGGCATCACAGCTCACAGCAACCTCCAGTTCTTAGGCATAGCCGATTCTCTTGCCTTAGCCTCCCTCCCAAGTAGATGGGACTACAGGCGCCCGCCACAACGCCCGGCTATTTTTTTGTCACAGTTTGGCGGGAGCTGGATTTGAACCTGTCACCCTTAGTATATGAGGCCAGCACCCTACTCACTGAGCCACAGGCACTGGACCAATGCAATATACATTTTTTAAAAACTGGCTGCAGTAGGCTCACCAACCACGGGCTAAGGCGCCAGCCACGTACACCTGAGCTGGCGGGTTCGAATCCAGCCCCAGGGCCCGCCAAACAACAATGACGGCTGCAACCAAAAAAGATGGCCGAGCGTTGTGGCGGGCACCTGCAGTCCCAGCTACTTGGGAGGCAGAGGCAAGAGACTCGCTTGAGCCCAGGAATTGGAGGTTGCTGTGAGCTGCGATGCCACAGCACTCTATCCAGGGTGACAGCTTGAGGCTCTGTCTCAAAAA
>CAUYON010001807.1:0-13314 GCA_963573935.1 Arctocebus calabarensis
CTGTGGATGGCCCCTCTGGGAAGTTGTGGCGTGATGGTCGCGGGGCTCTCCAGAACATCATCCCTGCCTCAACTGGTGCAGCCAAGGCTGTGGGCAAGGTTATCCCTGAGCTGAATGGGAAGCTTACTGGCATGGCCTTCTGTGTCCCCACTGCCAACCTGTCAGTTGTGGACCTCACCTGCCGTCTGGAGAAGGCTGCCAAATACGATGATATCAAGAAGGTGGTGAAGCAGGCCTCAGAGGGTCCCCTCAAGGGCATCCTGGGTTATACCGAGCACCAAGTTGTCTCCTCTGACTTCAACAGCGATCCCCATTCTTCCACCTTTGATGCTGGGGCTGGCATTGCCCTCAATGATCACTTTGTCAAACTCATTGCCTGGTATGATAATGAATTTGGCTACAGCAACAGGGTGGTGGATCTGATGGCCCACATGGCCTCCAAGGAGTAAGAACCCTCAGACCACCAGCCCCAGCCAGAGCACGAGAGGAAGAGAAAGGCCCTTAGCTGCTGGGGTGCCCCTGCCTACTCAGTCCCCTACCTCACTGAGAATCTCCCCTCAACATTTTCCACACCAGACCCCCTAAAGAATTGGAGGGGCCTAGGGAGCCCTACCTTGTCATGTAACATCAATAAAGTTCCCTGAATTCAGCCAAAAAAAAAAAAAAGTCTTCTGTTTTAGACTAAAAGTACCTATAAGGCCAGACATAGTTCTTTTCTGAATGTTTAGAACATGTTTATTCTTGGAGCAGACATCCAGCAAGTACTAATTAACTAATGGTAATGACCAAACCTATAGGTCAGGCGCAGTGGCTCACACCTATAATCCTAGCACTCTGGGAGGCTGGGGAGGGTAGACTGCCTGAGCTCACAGGTTTGAGACCAGCCTGAGCAAGAGCAAGACTCTGTCTCTAAAAATAGCCAGGTGTTGTGGTAGATGCCTGTAGTACCGGCTACTTGGGAGGCTGAGGCAAGAGAATCATTTAAGCCCAAGAGTTTGAGGTTGCTGTGAGCTGTGATGCCACGACCCTCTACCCACTTTACCGAGAGAGATATAGTAAGACTGTCTTACAAAGCAAAACAAAAAATTAACCAAACCTATAGTGTAGAATAATTCCGTAGGCTTCTCTACTAGTTTTCCCCATCCTAAACCTGTTAGTACCTGCTATCTGCTTATATGTCAAAAATAATGATGGTTATTATTATTTTTTGAGACAGTGTCTCACTGTTGCCCAGGCTAGACTGCCCTGGTGTCAGCCTGGCTTACAACCACCTCAAACTCCTGGGCTCAAGGGATCCTCCTGCCCCAGCCTCTAGAGTAGCTGGGACCACAAGGGCCCATCACAACACCCTGGTAGTTTTTCTATTTTTAGTGGAAACAGGGTCTGGTTCTTGCTCAGGCTGATCTTGAACTCCTGATATCAAGGAATCCATCCACCTCGCCCCTGCCCCCCAGAGCTGGGATCTTTTAATCTCAAAGAAAACAAAGCAGATGCCTTGGGTTGAGTCCAGTGGATCTCAACTCAATTGGGGAATGAGCATTTCCAATTTGTACCAACATCGGGGAGAAGGAGCTTCTCACGTCGCGTTAAAACGATCTAGCACCAAATTTTCAGAATTACTTGTCTAGAAAATGCAAATTGGTTTTAAATGAAAGCTTTTACCTTTTCTTTGCTTGCAAATCGATTTTTCCAGGGCCAAAATTCTAGCCACCGCAACTACTACACTCTAGGGACTCACCGAAGGGCCACTCAAGGTGCACTTGTCCTGACGGCGGTGCCACTTGACTCCTGGGTAGCCAGTTGGACATATTTGCAAGTAAAAAGCAAGAGTTTCAAGTCACATTATTCTCTTGCCTTAAAAGCTGAAGAGTTGGGTTTCCTCATCGAGGGCTGACCACGGTCTTTTCCCGGGCAAGGCTACCTGTTTGCGGGTCTTTCAGGACATGGGGGCCCGGAGCGCGTCTGCAGCCGCAGAGGGGGCTGATCTGGCGCCGAGACCCGCCTCCCCCGACGAGGTGCGACTCTCGGACCCGGGACTGCAGGGATTTGGGCATCCGGGAGGGAGCCTGCTACGTCCCTCCCGCCGGCTGGCGGAGCCACCGCCCCTGCTCCGGGCCACACCCCCAGGGCAGGGCTAGGGGCGGGGCTAACGCCGTGACGCGACTGACTCCGGCCAATGGGAACGCTGCTTGGAGCCTGCCCAGCGGCCCGGGCATAAAAAGGTGGCGGGAGGCGGTCGCGGGCCCCCGGCTCCGAGCGTGACCTCGGTGGGTCTAGCCCCTTTCTCAGGTGACCCCAGCCAACCCTCCGCCCGCAGCTCCTGAAGCGCCCCGGGGCCCAACTTGACCGGCAGCGGCGGGTCCATGGAGAACGGCCTGGTCCGGGCGCCGGCGGAGAAGCCGCGGGGCGCCAGGTGCATCAATGGGTCCCCCGAGCGGGATCCGCCGCGCCCCGGGCCCAGCCGGCCGGCAGAGAGGGCCCCGCGGCCCGAGGCCACGAGCGCCCCGCCGGCGGACAGCTGGAAGGGCGGGCGGCCCCGCAGCGAGGAAGATAACGAGCTGAACCTGCCCAGCTTGGCGGCCGCCTACTCGTCCATCCTGAGCGCGCTGGGCGAGGACCCCCAGCGGCAAGGGCTGCTCAAGACGCCCTGGAGGGCGGCCACCGCCATGCAGTTCTTCACCAAGGGCTACCAGGAGACCATCTCAGGTCAGTGAGGTGCTGCGGGGAGCCGGCGCGTTCCCGGGAAGTTTCCAGAGTTGCCTCACTCTGGGCAGAGGGAGCCGAGCGCGGTCACCTCCGAGCCCAGCCCTCGGCCCCGCGCCAGGGTCGCGCGTGGGGCGCACTTTGAGCGCCCCGAGTGACTGCGACCTCCCCATCCTGGCACCTGCTGCAGCCGACACGCGGGGTCCTCCCGGCGCCCAGCACCCAGCCCTCTTCTCGGGCGCCGGGGCTCGCGGGTGGGACCCTAGAGCCCTTCTTGCCTGAGCGCGGGGGACGGGATGCTTGAGGCACGTGCGGTTCCAAACTTGCCCCGCGTAAAGATCGCCTGGGCGCTGGTGGAAGTGGCGGCTCCCTGGGTGGTTCCTTTTTGCTAAGATGCTGATTTGGGGGCTGTCCAGAGTGGAGCTTGGAGGATCTCTCGCTGCAGAGGAGGGGACCCGCGCTCTCACTGACTTGCCAAGGGACTGGGATCTCCAGAGAGTCGTAATTCTCTTTAGCCCACCTCAGGATCACTCCAGCTCAGGACATTTCTAAAATTTGGCACAGTTCTGAGCAGAGCCTACCCCGCAGTGGGAGATGTGCTGTCCCTTGGGCTAGTTTGTCGCTAGGGCCTTTTTCCTACCCGGAGAGGGGCGCGCCCGGTGTTCGGCTGCCCTGGAGGCCGAGGCGGGAGGATCTCTGCTGTCCTGCAGTTCCAGGCTGAAGTGAACTTTGATCCGGCCACTGCCCTCCAGCTTGGGAGGTGATCGGGCAAAACCTGGTACCTTTAAAAAACAAAAAAAACCCCAGCCCCACCCCCAAACAATGAAGCCACCCTTGGCTGCTGCGCTGGGAGTCGTGGAGGCCCTCTGGGGTCACAACTCGCGCTCGGCTCACCCTCCAGAAAAGCCGGCTCGACGCAGTGTGGGATGGAGACTAGTCAGGAGGGCAGGTGCAGAGGCAGGGCGAAGGGCAGTGGGCAGCAGCCCCAGGCTTTGCTGTTTGCCCCTGGACGGTGCCTGTTTGTTTTATTTGAAATAAAAGCTACTGGCGTCTTGTCTGGCACCAACGACAATGTTTTCTAGTCTGCACCTTCTGTGTGTCTTGGTGACATTTATTCCTGTGGTCTAAGAGGCCTTCTGCCTTCACCCTTTCTAACAGCAAACTGTGCGGCCTGGGAGGGCATCCTCCCTGCCCCTGCTGTTTCCCTGAAGGAGGTGGGGGCGGCTCCACCAAGCCTCTAGGAAGAACCAAGTTATTTTTGCCTGGTCTTCCACATCCCAAAGGAAAGGCGCCAGAGGGGTGGAGGCCAAAAAGGAAATGACACCACATCCTGGAGCCCAGGAGTTCTGTGCCCACGTTCACTTTTTACCTCTTGATCAAAAAAGTTTGGGGCCTCAAAAGCATGTTCAAAATGCAGACTGAAGAATAAACATTTGGTTTTCTGTGGGTTCAACTCTTAGGAGGTTTTGGTGTTTTTTTTTTGGTTTTGCTTTTTGATGATAATCCACCATGTGTTGAGGAAACATCTTCGGGCCCTGCTCATTCTGTGCCTCACCCATGTGGAAGGTGGTCTGCTCCACTGCGCTGGGCAGGCTTTGGGGATTCTGCCCTTGGAGCATTCACAGGAGAGGTTCTGTAACCTAGCTTGGATCCAATTATCCAAAGGGAGAGGGATTTCTGACCTTAAGATATGTCACAGACTTGACTCAAGTGACTCACCGGCTTGCTTGAGCAATGGTTAGCAGAAATCTGTCCCTCCAGCCAAGATTCAGCTAAAGAGGACCAGTGACTCCAAACAACACTTCATCCTCCCTGAGTTAATTGACCTCATCCAGACAGAAAGCAGAATAGTGTCTGTCAGGGGCTGGGCAGGGTGGGGACTCAGGAGTGACTTCAAAGGGGGTCTAGGATTTCCTTGTGGTGTGATGAAGATGTTCTGGAACTGAAGAGGGGTGGTGGTTGCCCAGTGTTGTGAGTGCCACTGAACTGTGCACTTCCAGATGGCTAACATGATGAATTTCACGTGCACTTTACCACGGCAGCTACAGTGGCACGCGTCTGCAGCCCTAGCTGCTTGGGAAAGTGAGGTGGGATTTTGAGCTCAGGAGTTTTCCACCAGCTCAGGCAGCGTAATGAGACCCCCTCACACATGAATGTCCAGGGACCATTTAAGATTATTATAAGCTATTTCTTGATTATAGTTGTGTGCCACACAATGACTTTTTTTTTTTTTTTTTTGAGACAGAGCCTCAAGCTGTCCCCCTGGGTAGAGAGCCATGGCATCACAGCTCACAGAAACCTCCAATTCCTGGGCTCAAGCAAGTCTCTTGCCTCTGCCTCCCAAGTATCTGGGACTACAGGCATCTGCCACAACGCCTGGTCATTTTTTGGTTGTAGCCATCATTGTTGTTTGGTGGGCCTGGGCTGGATTCGAACCCGCCAGCTCAGGTGTACATGACTGGCACAAGCCCGTTGAGCCACAGGTGCCCAGCCCACATAATGACATTTCATGGGCCACACGTGCAGAAGTATACAGAAGTCACCCAGTTACAAACATCCAGCTGACCCACAACTTATACTTATGAACAGGCAATAGCTAAATATGCTTGTTCCACCTTACATACACATTCACTTTAGGAATAAACCTACAGAACCTATCTCGTCCATAACCTGGGGACTGCCTATAATCCCATAAGCTTATAATGGAGCTAAGTCAGCAACAGCAAGACCTCATCTCTACCAAAAAAAAAAAAAAAAATAGAAAAATTAGCTGGCCATCATGGTCAGCTAATGGCCTGGGTCATGGCTCCTCATCTTAGGAGACTGAGGCAGGAGGATCCCTTGAGCCCAGGAGTTGAAAGCTGCATGAGCTAGGACACCATTGCTCTCCAGCCTGGAAAACAAAGCAGGACCCTGTCTTAAAAAATTATAATGGTTATAATGTAGCTGATGCCTAGTGCCTGCTCGTCCTGACTCTCTGTAGGCCTGGGCTGATATGTATGTCTATGTCTTAGTTTTTTTTTTTTTTATAGAGGCAGAGTCTCACTCTATTGCCCCTCCGTAGAGTGCTGTGGAGTCACAGCTCTTAGTTTTTAACAAAAAAGTTTAAAACTTAACAAAATTAGAAAAAAGATAGAAACTATTTTTGTATATCTGTATAATATGTCTGTGGCAAGCTCAGTGTTCTTAGAAAAGAGTCACAAAGTTAAAAATTAAAAAGTTTATAAAGTAAAAAAGTTAACAGTAAAGTAAGTTTATTATTAAAGTAATTTTTTTGTGAGTTTGGCGTAGGTCCAGTGTGCAGTATTTATAAGTGTGTGGTAGTGTACAGTGATGTCTGAGGCCTTCACACCCAGCTTATGCTGTACACTCCCTGGCTCACTGGAGCAACTTTCAGTCCTACACAGGTGCACTTTGAAAAGCTTTTATGCCATGTTTTGCTGTGCCTTTTCTCTGGATGCACATACTCACTGTAGAGTCACAGCTGCCCACAGCACTCAGTACGGTAACACGCTGTGTGGGGGCGTAACCTATGGGCAGTCTACTACAGCGAGGGTTGTGGTTTGCCTAAGTACATTCTAAGACGTGAGCGCAGGGAAATTGCCTAACAACCCATTCTTCACCTAATGACCCTTGTGTCCCTGTTGTCAAGCAATGGATGACTATACTTTTTATAGGCTAAGTGCCTTATATGGACGGTCTTGGTTAATCTGTAAATTGAATCCAGGAAGCCTGCCTGTAGACTCCAGCTGTTTACTTCCTCCTTGCTTCATAGTATGCCTCATCTATTAGGTAGTTCAAACTGAGTTGGGTCACCAGCATTAAAAAAGAGGAGTAGAGTGAGCAAGATCAGTCTGTCACACGCAAGGATGAATATTTTGAGAAACTTAGGTGTCATAGGGTTGATTTTGTGTGTGTGTGTGTGTGTACTGGCCCCAGATGTAAAACATATTTCTGTGAGTTATAGTCAAAAGCTTCAAGATATCTGTAGAAAGGATCATTTTTTTTTTCTTTTTTAAGAGCAATACATAGAGGGTTGGCAGAGTGCAGTGGATGCTTTGGAACATAAAGGAATGAAGCTAAAGTGGAAGTGTTCTGGGTCTCAGACTGACCTCGGTGGGAAAGAGAAGGGAGTGGGTGGGGACCCAAATCTTTAGTCTGTAGAAAATTTAGAGGAGAGTGATGAAACAATCCCCAATTTTTCTTTCTTTCTTTCTTTCTGTCTTTTTTTTTTTTTAGTTAAGAGTATTGCTCTGTCACCCCGGCTAGAGCTCAGAGACGTGGTCATAGCTCATTGCAACCTCAAACCCCTGCGCTCAAGGTTCAAGCGATCCTTCTGCCTCAGCCTCTCCAGTAGCTGGGACTGCAGACATGCCACCATGCTTGGCTAATTTTTTGTATTATAGAAATGGGGTTTTGCTGTGTTGCCCAGACTGATGTTGAACTCCTTGCCTCCAGGCATCATCCTACCTTGGCCTCTCCAAGTGCTGGGATTACAGGCAGGCCCCTACCCCTGCCAAGCCCAACCTGTTTCTTTCTTTCTTTTGTTTTTTTTTGCAGTTTTTGGCTGGGGCTGGGTTTGAACCCACCACCTCTGGCATATGGGGTTGGTGCCCTACTCTTTGACCCACAGGTGCCACCCCCCAACCTGTGTCTTTAGAGAACATAAGTCAGTGAACACTCTAGGTTGTTTCTGGTTAGGAAGAAACTTCTCTGAGACTTGCTTTCCTATGCTGTACACAAGATACAGCCCTTGGTATCTGTTAGATCTGTGTGTCCTGTATCTTAATTCCTGGATAGTAATGTTAAGTATAAAAGGTGGTATTTTCGATTCCCCAAACTTTTATTTCCCCCAGTTTCTCTTGTGTGGACTGATGATTGTTTCTGGTATTCTGGGGATTTGTCAGTTTTCCCTGCATTGCAGCTGCTGTCGGAGACCTTTGCCTGGTGTGCTTTCCCCCACTTTCCAGTGTGTACCTGTCTGCAGAGTGCCTGTGCTCGCCTGTGACAGGGCTCTGTCTGGATTGTGCAAGTCTCCTGGTCACTGATCACTGCGGGGCTGAAGCTTGTGGGCCAGGAGGGCGGTGTGGAGAGGACACCGTCACCTTTCCCTAGAACTAGCTGTCCTTTGACTCTAGCACCGCAGATTGATGTTTAGGCCAGTTCAGTCCAAGCAAGCCTTGTTTCTGTCCCATTTCAGTTTAGCCACATCCTAGTTCTCCAATCTCTTCAAGGTTTTGCTGTGAGTTCCCCTTGCTATCTGAGGTACCTTTTTTGTATTTCTACCATTCTTTGATTCAGAAGCTACATTTAATTAAATTGCATGGTCTGCCATCCCCCAAGGTCCTTGGTCTTCATGCCCTTGCAGGTCTAAAGCAGAACACCCCTTTAGGTAGTGTTATCTACCAAGTTAAGAAGTATAGCTTGTACTCCTATTGTCCTTTTCATGAGTTTGTGGGACTCTGCGAGAGTCTTGTGTTGATTTTTCTGTCTCATTTCTGGTTAGGTTTAGTTCATCTTATCTAGGCTGCCAAGGCAGTTTTCATAAATCACACTGACAGTTTCCAGAACCTGGGGAACTGTGTATAGTGCAGCCCGGAGGTGAGTGACTGCTCCACACTCTCCCTGTTGGGGAAACACACAGCCTCGCAGACAAAACAGGCAGTGACGAGAGGACCGTGTGAAAGAGGGCGGTGGTGTGAGGCGGAGAGATGCGCTAGCCCCACTGTGCTGGGTGAGAGTGTTTAGTAAGGGAGTGTGCTGTGCGCTGGGGTGGGGCGAGGGCGAGTGGCAGACGGGACTCTGGGGACAACAGTGCTGAACGTGGAGTCCGGTACGTGCCCTACCTCAGCCGGCCTTCACAGGGGCTCTGCCGGGTAGGTAAGGAAGCTGAGGTGCAGGGAACTCACTCACGATGGGATCTTGAAAGTGGCAGAGTGAGAGGAGGGTGGAGAATGAGGGCCATCATAACCCCTGGTAGTAGTCTATGTAATTTTGATTATAATATTTGGCTAATATATTTGAACTCTTTCTCCTCTTCCCCTCTTCTCTGCTGTCAGCTTTGTCCAGCTCTGGAAACCCTTCAGTGCCTGCACATTTCCCAACTGAGTCATTTGCAGCAAACTTCTATGATTTGAGTCCAGTATTTGGTTGAAGTAGCTGCAGTACTAAAATTTTCCAGGAGAGGGCAACTGTCTGATTATTAGATCTGTGGTTGCAAATCCTGGATTATATGGATGGATGACGGCTGCAACCAAAAAATGGCCAGGCATTGTGGCGGGCGCCTGTAGTCCCAGCTACTTGGGAGGTGGAGGCAGGAGACTCGCTTGAGCCCAGGAATTGGAGGTTGCTGTGAGCTGTGATGCTACAGCACTCTATCCAGGGGGACAGTTTGAGGCTCTGTCTCCCATCTCCTACAAAAAAGAATTAAGATTCTGGGGTAAGGGGCAGCGCCTGTGGCTCAGTGGGTAGGGCACCGGCCCCATATACCGAGGGTGGCAGGTTCGAACCTGGCCCCGGCCAAACTGCAACAAAAAAAATCGCCAGGGGTTGTGGCAGGTGCCTGTAGTCCCAGCTACTCGGGAGACTGAGGCAAGAGAATCGCCTAAGTCCAAGAGCTGGAGGTTGCTGTGAGCTGTGGTGTCACAGCTCTGTACTGAGGGTGACACAGTAAAACTCTGTCTCGGAAAAAAAAAATAAAAGATTCCAGGTTAATCAAACAAATACTTCCTATTACAGATTCTCTGTTGAGTTTCTAGTAATTAGATTGGGGATAATTTAGATTGGTTTAATCAAAGATTATCTGAACTGAGATACATCTGCTTTACTCAAGGCCAAGAGGATATCAGTTCACTAGATTTTCATCCTCCTAGTAGCAGTTTTTAGATCTTTTTAGTCACCTTTGAATCTCTAGCAAATTGCCCAGCGTGGGTGGAAGGCTTGATGACTGTTTAGATTAATTTTTTTTTTTGAGATAGTCTTGCTCTGTTGCCCAGGCTAGAGTGCAGTGGCATCACAGCTCACAGCAACCTCAAACTCCTGGGCTCAAGTGATCCTCTTTCCTCAGCCTCTTGAGTACCTGGTACTACAGGAGCCCCCACAACACTGGCTTATTTTTCTATTTTTAGTAGAGATGGGGTCTTGCTCTGCTCAGGCTGGTCTCAAACTCCTGTGCTCAAGGGACCTCCCACATTGGCCTCCTGGAGTGCTGAGATTACAGGCGTGACCACCGCACCCAGCCCTGAATTAGTTTCTTAAGGACAGAGGCCACCCCCTAATGCTTGTGGTCTCATTCCCACCACAGTGCCTCTGTTGATAAGTGCTCCACAGTGCTGGTGGTTTATAAGCTTACATACACATAGGACTGTCATACATGAAATTATGTTGGCTGGTCAGTGAAGCTGTGAATGGAAGTAACCTAATGTTCAGTCTTTTGGAATGACAAAAGGATGGAGAGGTACCTTCTGTAGGAAAAGGGTTAGGGAGGGGCAATGCTGTTAGCATTAGCATTAAGAAACTGGAGAATACAACAGTAGTTATATCAGGAATATGAACTAGCTAGAAGGCATGACTACATAGAATGTTAATGTATACATATTATTATTATTATTTTTATCTGAGACAGGATCTTACTATGTTACCCAGGCAGTCTTGAACATCTAGGTTCAAGTGATCTTCCTCCCTCTGCTCCTAGGTAGCAGGTACTGGCTGGAACTACAAAATTATGTTTTTAAGTTTTTGATTTTTGAAGTCCATGTATATATTTTCAAATAGATAAATATTGTGATGAAGTTCTTAGAGTAAAAGAAATACAACTCTTTCGCATGACTGGCTAATAAGAAAAATGTAGTTACTGAAAACCTTGACTCTAGAATTAGAGAAAAATAGTTGTATATATTTGCAAGCTTGATCTTTATTGCATGTGGAAAGATCCTGGATTTGAATGTGACCTTGTCTCTTAATAAACATTGACTTGTCTCTAAACTTAATTGCCATTTTTCCCTTCTTGTAGATGGTGGTGATACTTTCTTTTCTTTTTTTTTTAGAGATAGAGTCTCACTTTGTCACCCTCGGTAGAGTGCTGTGGCATCACAACTCACAGCAACCTCCAGCTCTTAGGCTTAGGCGACATTATTGCCTTAGCCTCCTGAGTAGCTGAGACTACAGGCACCTGCCACAACACCCGGCTATTTTTGTTGTTGTTGCAGTTTGAACCCGCCGCCCTCGGTATATGGGGCCAGCACCCTACTCACTGAGCCACAGGTGCCGCCTGGTGATACTTTCTTTACTGGGCTCTTATAGGGTGGTGTGCAAAAAGCAACTGATGTTTAATAGTGAAGAAGAGCTGGGCTTGGATTAACTGGAAAGTATTTGGATGCCTGGGCTACTGTATATATGAAAGGTCTTGTGACTCTGAGGCTGCCATGCTGTGAGGGAGCTCTGGCCACACTGAGAGGCCACATGTAGGTATTCTGGCAGATGGCCTCAGCTAAGTCCTACCTAACATCAATGAGTAAAAAAAAACACTCCAGGTGATTTCGGCTTCCAAGCCTGAAGTCGTCCCCCCTCTCCCCGCCTCCCCAGCCTCAGACATCGTGGGGTGGAGGACAGCTAGTGTCTGCTGTGCCCTGTCTGAATCTCCGACCCACAGAGTCGGTGGGCGTACTGAAATAGTTGTGTACCACTTAATTCTTGGTGTTTTTTTTTATTCTCAGTGTTTTGTTACACAACAAAAGCAACTGGAGCTGATTTCAGGGTGAGGGTAGTTAGACTTTGTACAGAGGAAAATGTCGTACCTTAAGTAGGTTAAAGGCTAGGGATGGGAACTTGTGATTCACTAGTGCAGGGCTGGCAGCTGAAGGTAGAAGAGCGTCTGCGAACGGCAAGGGAGTGAGAGGAAGTGAGTGGCCTAAACCAGGGAGTCGGGGTAGAGAAGAACCCCAACGGGAAGCAAGGGGCAGGAGAGCCCAGAGGGTAAATGCTGGCAGCAAGTCGTTCTAAAAGGAACAGAAGACCAGAGAGAGAACTTAAGATGGTAGATGTGAACCCTATTGTAGCTTCAGGTCCCGTTCCTTACTAGTGCTATGATTTACTAGCTGTGCCTCACTCATTTCATCTCCTCTGGTTAGTGTGAGAATTAAATGAATTTGTGTGCATAAAGCACAAAGAAAAATGCCAGGTGCGTATGAATTCCATGTATGTTTTGTACATGTTAGCAGTGAGTATGGAGATTTGATTGAAGGGGCCATCGGTAGTTTCAGTGGCTTAAATGTGGTCAGCAGCTACATTGGAGGATTTTAGGGAGTAACTTAACAAGTCATAGAAAATGAGAAAATTTTTGAGTCATTTATTCCTGACCAGCAGGATCAACTGAGCTTTCTTTGGTAGGTATCTGGGAGTGAGTGGTGGATGGTGGGAAATGGGAACTTTAGGTCTTAAGAGAAGAGATGAGAACCAAAACTTTGTGAGAGCTGCCCTCCCCAGGACAGGCTCTGTGCACCACCCTTCCCCTGCCTAAGCATTCTGCTGACCAGGAGCTCACCCCACCCCTCCCTGTCACAGCCTGCACCTGAACCCAGGGAGGCCTGAGGACAAGTTCATTGGTTGAGTTTCCATCTGGTCTTCCCCAGGACTCAAGCACGCCATCCAGTGGCCTGAGACATGAATTACCTACCCTAGTCCATCACCTCTGGTGCCTGAACACTTTCCCAGGGGTCTGAGGGTTGACTCAAATTGCCAGGAACACCACCCTGAGTACACACTGGCTGAAAAGCAGTGCCCCGTCCCTCTCTGATGGAGCAGCAGTGTTCCCTGCAGAGGAGAACAAGTAAGCCGCAAAGCTATTTGTTTTGAGCTGAAGGAAAAGTTTCTGTTCCAAAACCTTTTGAACAGTGAACTTTTGGAAGGGCATTTTCCGCAGATCTTAGCTACGTTGTGGCCTCTCCAGGGTTTGGCTGAACTGAGAGTCATGAGCCTCAAGATAGGGGTGTGGTAGGGAAGTGGATCACTTTGCTAACACGGATTAGTACATTGCTTCAAACAATAGAGAGCCTCTCACTGTAAACAGAGTTTAAACACCTACCTACTGGCTTCTGCTGCAGCTGGCTCTTACCTGTGAGCACCACCTACAACCTAATTTAATAGCTGCTGTTGGAGGGCACAGCGCTGGAGAAGGAGACAAGTTTTCTGAGACTGCTGCAATTCCAGTGCTGCAGGAAGTAGGGCACCTGCTCAGATGCCCAGTGAGTCTACCACAGCCAACATTGGAGAAAGGCACTGTACAAAGGCCATGTGTAACCAAGGAACTCACGCAGGTCCTTGCCCCTGAAAGCATCCAATACAAAGCCAAACAGCCAAGCACTATATACGATATACCCTCAAAGAGGAAGAAACAAAAACCAAAACAAGGCTCGGCGCCTGTGGCTCAACGGTCTAAGGCGCCAGCCACGTACACCTGAGCTGGCGAGTTCGAATCCAGCCCTGGCCTGCCAAACAACAATGACGGCTGCAACCAAAAAATGGCCGGGCATTGTGGTGGGTGCCTGTAGTCCCAGCTACTTGGGAGGCGGAGGCAAGAGACTTGCTTGAGCCCAGGAATTGGAGGTTGCTGTG
>CAUYON010001808.1:0-13444 GCA_963573935.1 Arctocebus calabarensis
CCTATAGCGGGTGCCTATAGTTCTCAGCTACTTGGGAGGCGGAGGCAGGAGACTCGCTTGAGCCCAGGAGTTGGAGGTTGCTGTGAGCTGTGATGCCACAGCACTCTCCAGGGTGACAGCTTGAGGCTCTGTCTCAAAAAAAAAAAAAAAAAAAAAAAAAGAATGTTCTTGAGCCTGGGCACAGTGGCTCACTCCTGTAATCCTAGCACTCTGGGAGACCAAGGCGGAACAAGAGGAAGAGCCTGTCTCTACTAAAAATAGAAAAACTAGCCTGGCACTGTGGCCGGTCTGTGTAGTCCCAGCTACTTGGGAGGCTGAGGCAAGAGGATCGCTTGTGCCCAAGAGTTTGAGGTTGCTGTGAGCTATGATGCCATAGCACTCTACCAAGAATGACAAAGTGAGATTCTGTATCAAAAAAAAAAAGTTCTTGCTTGATTTTATTAATGGACAGGATGGTGGGGAATAAGCTTTGGGCAATAGGATAAAACCACAACGTAAAACTTGACAGTGTAGGTCAAAATTCTCTCCCTCCCCTCCATTTTTCCCTTCTTCTAGCCTCCAGGATTAGCTTTTAAATCAAAGATTACCAAGGACCAGTCAGGCTGCATCCAAATCAATGAGGAAGTTGAAAATATGAATACTCCAGCTGCACCTTTTGAATCACCCAATCCTTTGCAGCCTGCCCGACTAGTCAGAAGAGAACCAGACTCTTAGTATTCTGAAGAGCTAAATTGAAAGAGCTGTGGAAGATTCTTGGGGCGCAGGTAAGTAAAGAAACAAACAAACAAAAAAGAAACACACTTAAAAACCCACAATCCCTACTGCAACCCTTCTTCCTTTCCATGTCAGTCTTAATACTGTGAGCTCTTTGGGCTATTTTTTTTTTTTTCTGATAGCTACCTTTACAGCTGTAATTAATGTGCTTACCTGGCTACTGTTTCAATTTGAGACATTCTATAGATTACCTTCCTGCCACAGAGAGGAGGATTCAGCTAGCTCACTTGCACCACCACCCTGTCCTCTTTCATTCTCTTATGTTTAGTTTCTTTATTAATTTTGTAATTTTTATTTTTATTTATTTATTTATTTATTGAGGCAGAGTCTCAAGCTGTCGCCCTGGGTGGAGTGCAATGGCATGACAGCTCACAGCAACCTCCACTCGGGCTCAAGCGATCTTCTTGCCTCAGTTAGTCTATTTTTAGCGAGATGGGGTCTCGCTTTTTTGCTCAGGCAGGTCTCAAACCCGTGAGCTCAAGCAATCCACCCACTTCGGCCTCCCAGAGTGCTAGGATTACAGGCGTGAGCCACCAAGCCTGGCCTCTAATTTTTATTTTATTTTACTTTATTTATTTTTTTCTTTTGACATACTCTTATTTTGTTGCCCTTGGTAGAGTGCCAGGGTGTCATAGTTCACAGCAACCTCAAACTCTTGGGCTCAAGCAATACTCCTCAGCCTCCCAAGTAGCTGGGACTATAGGCACTTACCCACAACACCAGGCTATTTTTTAGAGACAGAATTGCCCTCTTCCTCAAGCTGGTCTGGAACTCCTGTGCTCAAGCAATCCACCTGCCTCAGCCTTCCAGAGTGCTAGGATTACAGGTGTGAGCCACCACGCCCGGCCCTAACTTTGTGATTTTTAGTAACTTTTATTTCTTGTTCCATCAACCATAAAGAACAATAGTCAATACCTATATAATGTTATGTGCAGGTGTCCTTCTAAACACTTGAGCATGTCTGTTCATTCAAATCACACAATAACACCAAGAGATAGGTACTATTACTACCCCATTCTAGGGACAAGGAAAGAAGTGCTGTTCTACTGTTATGCTGGTGGTTCTGCAAAACGGAAAGGAGAGAAGCTGGTGTGGTTAGTCTGCCATCTTTACACTGAGTTCAAACAGGGCAAGGATTGTTTGTCCGTTTTGTGGTAAAGTCCCTTGCTGAACAATTACGTATGACAAGAATAAGTAAGGTAGCAAAGCCTTTCATCTTGGCTAGCTTGCACTGGCCAGTTAGCTCAGCTGCAGGACAAGGATTCCCAGATGTCTTAAACCACCTAAATCAGAATCAGCTGAAGTGTTTGTTAAAAATAACACACCTACTAAAACTTAATCTTTGGGATTTTGGACTAGGAATCCATATATGTAATGAGCATGCATCATGGTTTGGAAACCACTGAGTCACAGGCGGTCCTGTCAGCTGGCCTTCTTCTATTCCCTACTCCATTTTTCAGGCCTCTTTTTTAGAACCATGCAAGTGAGTATCCCACCTGTGATACTCACTAAGAAGCTATCTGGCTTGTGTGGTAGACCTCTCATCACAGTGGGATTAATGATCTTTAATATCAAGATCAAGGTGAAGTGATAAGGCCAGTCCAGTCCTAGTGCTATACACATATGGTACTCACTGTTACGTTCCAGAGCTTTAGCCAAATATCCTAAATACAGAAAGTTAGATCTGAAAGGGACTTTGGGGATTATCTAGCCAACCTCGTTTGACAGATGAGTAAACAGAGACTCAGAGAAAACTAAGTTGCATACAGAACAGGACTATTACGGACTGAGCCAAGAGCAGAACCCTGGTCTTCCACCCTCTGGGTTATCTCTTTCTAGAACTGCATTGTCTAATAGGTAGCCACTAGCCACATGTGGTTATTTACATTTAAATAAATGAAAATTAAATCAAATTAAAAGTTCAATCCCTCAGTCAACAGCTACATTTGAAATGCTCAATAGCCACAGATAACTAGTGGCTACCACTATCTTGGAAAGTACAGATACAGAACATTTCCATCATTGTAAGAAGTTCTACTGGTCCAGTACTGGGCTACAACCTGGACTTTCATTTGAAGGTAGCTTAGAAATTGGATGGCTTTATAATGTCCCCTCCTCTCAAGCAATTACTGCAGATTAATCACAAGAAAATGTGGTTGTACTATTCCATTGTAATAGCTTAGTAATAGCGTTTTGATGATCTAGAATTTTGCACATGCTTAACTGAAAGAACAAAACCACCCAAACCTACTAAGCCACTTGAATCCCCTCCCCCAGGCCAAGATAGGGCTAGATGCCTTAACTAAGAACTGAATCAGGCTCTGCGCCAGTGGCTCAATGGGCTAAGGCGCCAGCCACGTCCACCTGAGCTGGCGGGTTCAAATCCAGCCCGGGCCTGCCAAACAATGACGGCTGCAACCAAAAAATGGCCAGGCGTTGTGGCGGGTGCCTGTAGTCCCAGCTACTTGGGAGGCGAAGGCAAGAGACTTGCTTGAGCCCAGGATTTGGAGGTTGCTGTGAGCTGTGATGCCACGGCACTCTCTCCAGGGTGACAGCTTGAGGCTGTGTCTCAAAAAAAAAAAAAAAAACTGAATCAGATGCAAACAAGAGTCTATTTCAAAGCCGTTCTAAAGACGAAAAGGAGGCTCTGCCCCCGTAGCTCAGTGAGTAGGGTGCTGACCACATACACGGGGGCTGGCAGTTCATACCTGGCCCAGGTCTGCTAAACAATGACAACTACAACAAAAAAAATGGCTGGGAGTTGTGGCAGGCACATGTAGTCCCAGCTACTTGGTACGTTGAGGCAAGAGAATCACTTAAACCCAAGAGTTTGAAGTTGCTGTGAGCAGTGATGCTATGGCACTCTATCCAGTGTGACATAGTAAGACTCTGTCTCAAAAAATAAATAAACAAATAAAAGACTAAAAGGAATGGGATTCATTTCTTATTCCTGGTAGGCTAGAGGGGAGTATATTTTAGAGGAGGGAGGAGAAATAAACCCAAGGGAAGAAGACTGCTCTATATTGTTAAATGTAAAGGATTAACTGTAAGGTAAATCCATGGGTAGAAATTTTTCTCTTTTTCCTCCTAGACTTATATTGTAATTGAAAGGTGTTTTTGATCCAATAAGTGGCCAATGGAAATACTGAAAAATAATATATGCAATTCTAGAAGGGAACCCTTAAAAGTGACCGGACTTTGAGTGTTCTTGTCTACTCTGGACCTAACAGACTTGGGGAAATGTACTGCTGGGGTGGATTAGAGGTTGGAGCATCACAAAGTTTTAGAGAAGGAAGAGTCTGGAAGACCAAGGCCAGAGCTAGGAACTGTGGTTTCATCCCCAAAAGCCCTACATAGGACTCAGCTCCTCCTGGGGCTTTTCCCTTGGATCATAAAGACAATCACAGGACTCTGCATGTATAGAGTCACATCTTCCTTTTTGAATTTGTTATACTCTCCCAATCTTCAGGGAAGTCTTGTTAGGCTCATATACATGTGCATAGCAGTGGTTTGGGGAGTATAGGATAGTGTAGTGAGAGGGAACTATTGTGTCTAGGAGTTCCCACTGACGAGCAGAGCAGGTAGAACTCACAGCGGGGCTATGGAAGGTGGATGATTCACAGATATTAGAAAGAAAAGTTGTGGTGGGGATGGTGGAGGTGCATAGGACTGATGCTTATGTCGTACAGGCGAGCTTACATATGCACAAATTATAGGCAGACAATCAAGGTGGCCTTGAACCAATACATCTGGTAAGATTTATTGATCAGATTGTTTTAGAAAACCAACAGCAAAACACTGACAAGATACATAAATACAGATTGGACATTTTAGGGTAAATTCACTATATTTCCTACTTGTGCGTAGGAAACCAGGTAAGGTGGAAAAGCTGTCCTGATCATATGGCATGCACACCAGACTGCAAAAGGACATCCACACTATTTAACAGGACTGTGGCAAATAGCTTTAAAATAAGGCAAGCATTGTGTGTAGCCTAACCATACCCTGTAGGAAGAGCAAAGCCTAGGCTCACCCGTTGGAGACTGCGGCTCAGAAAGAGGCTTTCCTTTCTTGCCCAGATCCTTCCAGTAAATTTGTCACTGGCAGGTGCCTTTGTAGGGAGATGCCTGTGCTCTTCCTGTGCAGACTCTGGTATAAGTAAGTGACTTTGGAGAAAGTCAGAGTGTTTTCTGATGCCTTCTTTGTATTCTAAATGTGTAACTAGTAAAACAGCAAATGCTACCGCTTGGTGAAATTGGGTTTTTTCCTCTGAAAACTGTTTCTGACTCACCTTGTACTCTGAATAAGCAGGGCCTTTAAAAAACTTCTAAAACATCAAAAAAAAAATTAAAAACATGAAAATTACACTAAAAAGATGCTATCACTTTTGAAGCACAACTTAGGACTTCTGTTCATAACACCAGACTAGGGAAGAGGTCGCTGTCCACTGATTTTCACAACCTTAGAAGGGAAATGCCATTGCTGGGCATGATCCAGTGTGATAGCAAGGAGGTCATGGAACTTCACTGAGCCTACCGCAGCCCTTGCCAATGATCCTCGAGTTCTAGCAGCATATTTGGGAACCAAAGCAAATTAAGCTATCAGTGACCAGTTTGAGGAGTGCAACTTATGATCACAGGACTATGAACCCTCCTACACTGTGGAGCTCAATACCAGAAAATTTTTTCAAATAATGAAAATGGCTTTTTGTGCTATATCAGAATGCTGGCAGGTAGACAATTCAGTAACCTGTGCCACTTTCTAAACATCTGTAAGACCACATAAAAACAAATGAGTTTTACAGAATCATAAGACCAACGCCGTCCTAGAGGATAATTCAACCTTTCCTATATGCCAAGCTATATGACTGGAAAAGGTATCTCCTAAGGAAGAACCAAGGCTCCTTCAAGATCAGAGGAAAAGCAAGTTTTTCAACAGCCAAAGAAATGTGTTCAAATAATGGAATTTCCCCTGCAACATACAGCTTTTTCTGCCTGTAGGTGCTAAGAGTTCTTTGGTGTTTATAAGAGAGACAGCCTAGAACTCAGGGCAGGAGATTATGCTGAAGAGTAACATCTAAACTCAAGATTACCACCCATGGTTCCTAATTTCAGCATTCAACTGTAATTGTTCAGACTGACCAATTATAGGTAATCAGGCTGCTTACATGTTCACTGATTTCCAGCCCCTCATTGATTCTTCCTTTTTCTTTTCTAACTACTCATTAGCCCCATTCCACTGGGAAAGAGGTGCTTATGGGAAAGGGATAGGGAGGAAAAAGAAATGTAAATGAATCAGCTGTTGATAGAAAAGCCGATACACTGATTATCTAAGGATTTCAATTATCTGTGCTTTATTCTTGCTACTCTGGATAACCAAAGATCACTGTTAACATATCTTTTGCTTTAAAACGTTAATATATTCATTATACTTTTAAATCTACGTAAGGGCATGAATGGTTTCAAAGAAATTTTTACATCACATCATTAGGGCACTAACAAAAGAAGATTCTGACAGTGGAAAGGGTTTTGTTGGGCCCCTGAAGAATAGTTAAAATTTCAATTATTCTACGTGAGTTTATAGTTTTTCTAGGATGTGGAAAGAACTTTATTAAATGAAGAAAGCATCAGTGTCTTCATTTAATAAAGTATTATATTCCTAGATAAACTAGTACATACATGGGAGATCTGATAGTGTTAAATACTAGGTTTTAATTCTCCATTTAGGAAACTTCTTACATGTGGACTTCCTTCTGCCTGGGCAAAGAAATGTAAGAAGTCATGTAGACATGAGATAGAACAAAGATGACTAGGGGGGAAAAAATCTCAGCTCTAACAAACCCAAGGGACAATAAGTCTCTAAGCATTGGAGTTTAAAAACATGGACTTGAAAATACAGCTTTACCAAGAGTTGGTTTAAACCAGCTGATTACATCTAAAATTCTTGACATAATTTAAAGTAATGAGCTGGCTTCCCTAAGACAGGTACACAAAAAGTGGCACACCTGCTTTATAGTTGCACCCTATATATAATCTGTATATATATCCATATGTGTTTCTATATATTGCACTTAAAGTTACAGGACTGTAGCAAGATGGCTGGGAGCACCTCAAAGAGGCAAAGAAACAGCAGGCATAAACTTTCCTAAATCAAGGAAACAGTGTCAGGAATTCTTAGTGCTGGTTATAGGTAAACCAAAATGCCTGATGACCTCTTATATAAAATTCCAGTCATCCGCATTTCAGTCATAACACAGTCTCATTTGGCATCTAGAACGTGTGCACACGTGTGGCTCTATATAGCACTCAGCGCTGGTGATACCATATCATTTTCACTAGTGTTAGATTAAAAGACACTTCAGACCAAGGATGTGCACTTTTATAAAACTGTCATGCACAGATCTGCCTCCAAAGTCTACCTCAACAAAAAGTACCCTCCAAAAGCTTAGCAAAGAATGCTAGCAAGTGTGGATGGAACCTGACCATATTTCTCTCCAGCTTCCTGGTGTAGCAGAGCTAGAGACCCACTAATATCCCAAAGACCAGGGAAGTCTAAGCACAGAGGCTAAGCATTCTGTCTTTGGTCCCTATATAAATCCATGATAAAAATCCTCTCATCACCCTAGACAGTCTGATTTTTTTTAAGTTGGGATATATTTTCCACCCAATATGCACAGACCAGGCTGGAGTCAGCAGCAAAGCTCTGATTTGGACCCCCAGTGGAGCTGCTCAGACTGCCTTGCTCTGGAAAGAACTCCTCAGAGGAGCAAGTCTGATAATGGGTGGCAGAGGCTAAGTGGCACACAGACTGGTAATGGCAAGATGTGGGTTGATGACCCCTAGAGGAGCTGCTCCTTTTCCTGCCTCTCTTCCTAAAGAGGACCTAAACTCACAGATGGGTAGTTATTACAAGACTTTGCAGAATACAGGCACCATTAACTCAACTCAACACGTACAGGATGTTATAAGGCCTAGAAGTTAGGAAACCACACCTAGAGGCCATGGTTTTCTCTTTTCCAGACCTGAACACCAGATAGTATAACTTTTTAGCCTCAACTCAAAGGTGATTTTAAATCCACACATAAGCTAACAAGATCCCTTCTGGGAAGAAGGAAAAAGAATAACTTTAAAAGCTATGTGAAAAAGAGGCACTTAAAGGAAAAATGTGTCCCAAATTCCCCAAGTGAGTGAACTGCTGTGAGGGGGCCTGCAAGGAATCAGCACTGTGGCCTCTGGCGTGGCTTCAGCACCTACGGTACACCTGCAGACTTCTGAATGCTCAGGGCCAGCACTTGTTCAAATCCTCTAGCAGCTTGATGGCAAAGCAAGTCAAAATTTAGGTCTTTTTTCTTTATAGAAATAAAAAAATGCACCATAACAAACCAAAACTAAAATTTCATACCAAAAAAAGTGAATGAGCCTCAGTTTCATTCCTTCCTCATGCTAGTTTTTAAATGATGCTCGGTTCTTCAGGACAGATGATTTGTGGCTTTCCCCCCAAGACCTTTTAGCTAATTCTAGACAACTGCAGCACCATGCACATTGAAGCACATAGAAAAGGAGGCAACAAGCCAAGGGAAAATTCAAGGACAAACTGCCTAAGAAAATGGCAGGTACATGGTCCAGAGATTAGAAAAGCTCCGAAAAGAAAATGGCCAATGTGGCAAAGACCCCGGCCTGAGCAGAAGCCAAGTTAACAAGCCCAGAGGGTACAGCTCATTCTGCCCAGCTCTTCTCTGGCCTCTCTCACAAGTATGTATTTATGTCTCATGGCATTTACACCAAACATTTAGGGTCCATAATTCCCCGTGAAGAAGTCAAAGAGATACCTAAAACTATTAACAAACATAGGAGAATTTCAAAACTGTCAGAATGAAGAACTTTGTTGACCATAATGTTTTCAATTTGAAATACTCTTGATGCCATGATTTCTGAGAATCACATCAAAGAGCACAACCACGTCACACTTGGCAGTCTTTCAACAAGCCAACTCTAACCATTGGTGGCACCATAAGGATGAGAAAAGAAATCACTAACCAGGAGTCGCTGAGCTGCTTATCTTTCCTTCAAAGCCAAAGGATTGGTTTGAATATCCACGCAGCTAGAAGTCAACCACTGCTGCCATGAGATCAGCTACTCAATTAGATGCATTGTGAAAAAGTACTTTAAACATCTAGGTTTCAATACAATCTGCAGGACTCTCAAAGTTAGCCTTCTCATTTTATCCTCTAAACTTCTTCATGTTGCTAGAATTTTCAAAGTTTTGATTTAATTTTTGTTTTTATGATGCTTTAATTTGTAAAACATTAGTTAACATGGTTATATGTTCAGAATTCCCTTAAACATTTTTTTATCCTGATTCATAACATTATTAAGGTACTTTCAGACTTTTCCTCAACTCCGTCAGGAATGAAGGAGTCTGTATGTGGATATGTACTGGGGCAGGAGGAGAGGCAAAGAAGGAAGCACATGGGAAAGTGAGATGTCCATAAACTTAAAAACCAATTTACGGAAAGGCATCTGATGTATTTTCTGAATAAGGCCTTGATCAGGGTAACCAATCCTCTTTGTAGCACATTCTACACTGCCCATAAATAAAGGAGTCTTTTTAAATTAACATTTCCAGTATCAATGAACAGTCCAGACATCCTCATTTCAAGCGCTCGATGAGTCCCTGTGTGAGTCCAAGGTGCAGAAGCTGTGTTCGGGAGAGGTTTGCTAGGTTAGGGAAGGCCGCAAGCAGCTTCTCCCATGCCAGTTCCAGCAGGCTAGGTACCACCAGCCAGATCTTAAACAGTGACCCAGTCCGTTTGTTTTCATGGATGTTCACCACTCCTCCATGAATGTACATGCAACCAGCCTATGAACAAACGGCAGTCAGAAGAGCACAAATTCAAATGGGAGAGAAACAGATACCAAGGCTGAACGGTCAGCACTACCCCCCCCCCCAAAAAAAAAACATAGTAGGCTGAACGAAGATGAGGTGAAACAAAAAGAATTTCTCATGGATCTCACAGTGTAGACGTCCAGATGGTTTAAATAATGAATGAGTTACTAAGGACAAAACTATAGATTTTTTTTTTTTACTTCAACAACAAACAACTTCACTTTCTATTAATTAACATTAAACTAAGACTATATTGATGTATCCAAAGTACCAAAAACTGGGAAGAGAAAGATGAAAATTAAGGGCTTTGCCTTCAAGAAATTAGTAGGATCTTCAATAGTATGGTATCATGGGGGTAAAATGATTCTGCCCTCCTAGGAAACACGTTTAAATCACTGTCTGGCACCTGAATGCCAGGTGTAGTAAATGCTACATTTATGTTATTCTTTTCCATTTATGTTGTTCTGGTTTTTTTTTTTTTTTTTTTTGAGACAGAGTTTTACTTGGTAGAGTGCCATGGCATCATAGCTCACAGCAACCTCTAACTCTTGGGCTCAAGCGATTCTCTTGCCTCGGCCTCCCAGAGTGCTAGGATTACAGGTGCGAGCCACCGCACTCGGCACTATGTTGTTCTTTTAAATTTGGGTATGATGCTTTTTTCTCTCCTTTGCTCAAACGAAAGGCTAGCTTTGGAAGTAGTTTCAAAACCAGAATCTTCATCTAAGATTTGCTGATATAAGGATCTTTGTTCTTGCTAATACCTCTAAAAAGATTAGAGATTTAAGGAAGCAAGGCAACTATGTAAGGAAGATATGAAAATAAAAGCTTACTGGTGTAACAGCAGCACAGTGAAAATAAACTGGCTCTGGCATGGTAGCTGGGAGCTTTACCCATTGAAAAGTCTGCAGATTCAATTTCCAGATATCTCCCAGGATCACTTCTCCATTATAGCCCCCACAAATAAATACATCTATCAAGAAAAGAGAAAGCCAAGATCACATAAAGGAAAAGAACCAAAGTTTATAGTAGATCACATGGCCAGCCGACACAGATCTGTTCAGTGGATTGCCGCTAACGTGCAGGAATTCAGTTGTGCAGTCTCTCTTGCTGCTTTCTTGTTCTTCAGTAGAGTTAGGACACTATGTCAGGCTCTTTATTGAGGTTAAGGATATAAGCCTCCAAGGAGACTTTATGTCAGGGTTCTCAAATTCAAATACCTACAGGTTCCAGGCACAAAAAGTGAACCAACGAGGAGATCCAGAATAAACAAAAAGAGGTTTGGTGAATATAAACAAAAGTGCTCATCCTCTAAGAGGTGATGGCTATGCCCACTCCAGCTATTTGATACCATTTGGCAATAAGGCTGGCAATTGCTATATCTGCCATTTTTCAAAAGAAGATGAAAATCTGGATTTTTTTTAAAAGAAACATTTGATTTAAGTGTTGATCTTTAATTAAAAAGACTTTAATACACATATGGAACACAGAACACATCTGCAGGCCACGAGCTTAAAAATTCTTCCTATAAAATAAAATCCTAAAAAAAAAGTAAAACAAAATAATGTCCTAGAAAGAATAAATAAGAATATCTGCTCATACAGACAAATAACCTTCATTCAACCTGACATTCAGAGGAGAAACATTCATTGCAATGCTCAGTTTGGGGGCATAAAAGAGGTTCTTTCAGCCTTTCTTCAGCCCATAAAGGACAACTTGAAAATCTATTCGGTCTCTACAGTTCTTTATTAGAAACAAATTTTCCAAAAATGGGTTTTTTTGTTTGTATGTGTGTGTGTGAAATCAGTTATTTTTAACTTAACTAGACACCTTATAACAAAGACTATATTAGACACCTTATAACAAAGACTATATTAAATTTCAAACTATACGCCCAGAACTAAGACTGAATTCCATCTGTATGGTACTTGGCCTCAAAGAATTAAATGAATAAGTACCTTAATTCAGATCTTGATCAAGTTTAAGCCAATACTTAATTAAACTATAAAATTCACTGGAAAATTTTTATAGCTAGGATTTAAGGAAAACTTTTTAAGGTAGAACTCCATTCTCAGAGAGGCAAAGCTGAACAATGCCACTACCTATAAATCTTATCCCCAAAGCAGAAGCATAATAAAAACTATGTCTATACTAGAGATGGCAGATTAATCCTAGTTAAATCTGAACTAAGCTGCTGAAAGGATACAGGCTGTCTAATTCATTTAGGTACACTGTCCTCCCAGAAAAATTTAAGGAGCTATATCAAACTATAAAATAAGCTGTAGATTATAAAACAGGAAGGTTATCCAAAGAGGAGTCATTTATCACATTAGATAAAGGAGCTGCAGCTGCTTTCTGATGCCATCTGATGCCTTTTATCATACTATGGCCAAAGAATGAGCTCAGAGTTCTATTTGGCATCAGCCAGAACAGAATCAACTTTATGAAATAACACTTTGAAGGAGTTTTTACAGTTTCAGTACGATGTTCAGGGAGGTCTCCATTGTGTACCACCCACCATAATCATAGCATCTGCTGAGGTATAGTGCTGGAAGATCAGCAGGTGCAATAAGAGTTTATTTATCACAAATTTTTGAATTCTGTTATAATTGAGGGAACCCAAACACTGTACTACTTTATGAAAATTGCTAGGAGACAGGCATAACTCTATGTGTTTCCGTTTAAGTTTAAACTATGAGAAATAAACTCTCCCCAAAGTTATGTTCTCTCTTTTGAGGAGCTACCATTAGGAAATAAGACATTTTTAGCAGAAGCAATTACTGAAATGGAAACAAAATGTTATTTAGAATCCTTACCATTTTTTATCTGAACACAACTGTGACACCTTCGAGCTGCAGGAAAACCTGCCAAACACATAAACACAGAAATTCTATTATTCACAGAAAGACTGGGAATCATATTAATATAACACAGTGAAAGGCATACTATGAATAACTCAAAACAATCCCTTTGTTGCATTAAGCAAACAATTGATTAGTTCTTCCAAATTTAAAAAGCCATCAGAAGTCTCCTCATAATAGTACAGTATTGGCCAAATGCAGTGGCTCACTCCTATAATCCTAGCAGTCTGGGAGGCCAAGGTGGATGGATTGCCTGAGTGAAACCAAGCTGAGCAAGAGGGAGACTTCATCTCTAAAAATGGAAAAACTAGCCCAGCGTTATTGTGGGCACATATAGTCCCAGCTACTTGGGAGGCTGAGGCAAAAGGATTGCTTGAGCCAAAGAATATGAGGTTGCTGTGAGTTATGACACCACGGCACTCTTGGGCAACAGAATAATACTCTGTCTCAAAAACAAACAAAAAACTAAAAAAAAAAAAAAACAAACAGTACAATGTTAAGGTGCCAGGGAAACAAAGTGAGGGAGGGGTGCCAGGTTACTAGTAGCTTTCCCAGCCCTTTACCCACAAAGAGACAAGTAGATCTTGATTTAAGCTCTGATTTCTTATCCCACCCATATTTCAAACACTTCTGTCACAAACTTCAATAATCCCCATTAAAAGTCACTTTGTTCATGGGCGGCGCCTGTGGCTCAGCGAGTAGGGTGCCAACCCCATATACTGAGGGCTGCGGGTTCAAACCGGGCCCCGGCCGAACTGCATCAAAAATTAGCCGGGCGCTGTGGCGGGCACCTGTAGTCCCAGCTACTTGGGAGGCTGAGGCAAGAGAATCGCTTGAGCCCAAGAGCTGGAGGTTGCTGTGAGCTGTGACTCCACTGCACTCCACCGAGTGCGATAGAGTGAGACTCTGTCTCCACAAAAAAAAAA